>JASANN010000352.1:3594934-3663832 GCA_031762395.1 Calameuta pygmaea | reverse complement strand
GTGTGTGTGTGTGTGTGTGTGTGTGTGTGTGTGTGTGTGTGTGTGTGTGTGTGTGTGTGTGTGTGTGTGTGTGTGAGGGTTGGGGGAGGGGGCTGAGTGGTAAAGTGGGGACACGACGGCACAACACAACGGATTTAATATGGAACTCGAGGAAATTGGATTTAAATAAATTTGAATACTTCTGAAATTAAAGCTCCCCATGATCTCCATAGAAATGTAATAACGCGGGGCGTGGCTCCCTTGTTCTACTTTCTTACAATATTCAGAGCAAGTATCCGCCCACCTACGTGGAGATGCACGTTATTACGCGACTCTGCGCGGTAAACGAAGATGTTATGGGGAGAAGTGGCTCGCGTACCCGAACCAGAAGAACATTGATCCTGCGATACATTATACCGCACGAGAATAGAGGGTTGCGTGTATGTACATACATACATACGGTACTCTGATTAGAAGTACCAATCTCTCTCTCTCTCTCTCTCTCTCTCTCTCTCTCTCTCTACTATACCATCTCCCGGGGTAGTCTAGCGTATCTCCAGCACACTAGCTTTCAAAGAACGTTGATTATCCTAAAAAGGTGTCGAAGGAGGGGGACTTAGTTTCGTTCAACGTAACGTAACTGGCTCTGGTATTTATAATAAAACATGACTAATCTTTCCAGGGCGCGTTATCTGGGCCAACAGATCTGGCATTATTTACACAATCTCAAGTATTCCTAAAATAAACTCGAATCCTGGGCGATAAATAAACACGCCATATTTAATGTTATCGTTTAAAAATCTCATAAAACATTCCTCCTCCTCCTCCACCTCCTACCTTTGTGCCTTCCCCCACCAGCCATTCTCTCCTTCCTTCAGGACCCTTATAACCCTCATCCCCACTACGATAGATGAGGTTTTCTTTCCCCTTCACATTGTACCCGTGGTCCCTACCCCCACCACCATTATGTTATTTCCCCTTTCCCCTTACCTCGTGGCCCCTTTCTCTTTCCTCCCCTTTCATCCCACCACATCATGTACAGGGTGCGATTTAACCTGGCTTGTCTCTTTTTCGGGAAGGAACGTTTACATTACCAGCTGGGTGGTCTTTTTGCAGAATACCTTTATCTTTTTTTTTCTGGACTCTATTATATTTTTATTTGCTAGAACATTTTGTCCTTTGAATTTCGAACGAATACCTAGCTGCTAAATTATTAGCTCGCTGATATTCGTCAGGAAGTTACGGCGCCATAGTAAAGAAAATGACTGTGTATTTTTATTTATCACGCAAATCGAAACATCTTCGTGCTAGAAGAAAGGGGTTATTGGTCTTGCAGCACAAAATTAGGAAGCGAACCCGCAGCGATTACCGTTCCGTCAATTGTTATAATTTGTCAACTCTATCAAAGTTAGCCAATGGGCCACAATATCGCGGTCGGTTTCCATGCTTGAGTTCTCCTAGCATCCCTCTTTCGCTATATCCTTCTGACGTACCAAACCTGTTTAGGATTTTCGAGCTATCAGTTCATTTTGTCTAGCGATAATACGAGACGACCACAATTTCATGCTTACTAGCTAGACATGTTAAAAGCATTCTGAATACACAATCACGCAATAAAAAATTATAAATGCATTTTCAAGACCTTGCAGTGCTATCCGAGTTCAGCCGGGGGTCACGAGTAGTCGCTACAGCACTAAGAGGAAATAAGGAACCTGGAATGTCGATGTGTAATTCAACGTTGAAATCGTAGGTCCCGTAGCTAGTGCACGTCCCCTTATACTCATATATCCCATTCCACTTGTTCCCATGTTCCGATGTACCCCCCACTCGAAATCGCTACCCCCGCCATAGTGGTGATTTGCCATCTCCACTCTCCGGTCCGCGAGCCCCTCTTCGTGCTTCTTCGTATCCCTACTACACTTCTTACCCCCACCACTGCTGAGCGCGAGTGCAGCTCTTGAGTCATTCCCGCGCCGACCGCCACGAGGAGTGTGGGTCGTTCTGCCACGCTGTTGTTGCGCCACGAGACTGATTCGTCGCCATCGTTGACGCATTGATTTAAAATTCTCGTTAACAAAATTTTCGCTCACAGTGTACAATAGCCTATCGCGAGTATTGGATTCATTGTTTTTTTTAAAGTGATCAGTGTGCAGTGAGCGGTGACCAGTGAACCACGCATGGATTAGCGTTGGCGCCATCCACGAATTTCGAGCTACGGTGTACAGTGCCCGTGTTAAACTGGATTTCATTCTGTCGACGTGTCTCGCTGCGCCGGTAAGTTCTCTCAGAGTTTACTAAGTTTTGCTATAAACGTATTGCTACCTCGTGCTCATTCGACTAGCGTGTCGCTTCGGCTGGTGAGATGCTTGGTATTGCAACTGTATGTTTGTGCCGCCATCTTGCGGCGGGACCACGAAACGATAGTACACACGTCCGCGTGGTGGAAAATTCCAAAGCAGTGTTCAGTGAGAATGCTTTAACCAGTGCTTTTTTATTTTAAATTCTCCCATAATGATTGTAATAAGAGCAATGAGCAAGCTTAATCAAACTTGAAGAATTTATTATAGCCTCTATTACTGTCGTTAATATCCCCGAGGTTCCTTCGTGGGATTGATCTTTTATTTCCTACTTATCATGTTTTGTAATTGCATGGTGTGGGATTTATGCGGTTTCGCGATTTAAACAAAAATTGATAAAGGTACATGAGACACGCGGTATACATTGTTTTTGCACATTGCCCGCCTCGATCTTTGCTCACTGGTCGTGTTTATTTTTGCCAAAAACCTGTTGAATATAAACCAGCGTGTTCCGTAAATTGATTTTATCATAACATTACCGTTAAGAAGATCGTTTACAATAGACCCTGCCGGCATGAGGTCACTTATCACTTGTGAGGATGAAACATTCACAGAGATCTCTTCAATGGCTGATATTGAGTGATGTAAAACAAAATGGGGGGTGCTTCTCTCATTCTCAGAAAAACAATATACTATACGCAAACATACATCTACAATAAAATAAAATCTACCACGCTCTGCTACCATTGATAATACGAATAATTGATTGGTTAGCTAATGTGCCGGTTATTCAAAAACAGTTTGCGCACGATCGAGCTTGGTCGAATAGTCGATTCCGTTGACGATATTTGGAGGATGGGGACAAGCTAAGAAAACGAGAAGTACGATGGCAATTAACCGTTATAGTAAAACGACTGAAAACGATTCGCATGATTTGCCCGTAAAGTTATAAACGACCCTGGCGTTTACGATCGTACGGTACACACAGAAGGCAATATACACTCGTAAGTCGTAAAGCCATGAAACCAGATTTCCTGAACGAAGGAAATTAAGAGAAAGAAAAAGAAAGAAAAGAGGAAGAAAAAAACCGGTTTAGAATTAGTTACTGTCGAAGAAGAGAACTGTGGGTATCTATTAGATCTGGCCATCAGGGTTCAGAATACAAGGCAGGTAGACATCTGTTCTATCAACACGCCACGTAAATGGCCTCTCTCTCTAGGTTCGCTGGTTCTGTTTCCTTTTTTTCACTCTTTCTTCATTTCTTTTATTTTTCCATTCTTGATACTTTTCTTATTTTCTGTTCGTGCACTTCAAGAAACATCAAAATTGTGTAAACAATCCACGATAAATGTACAAGCTAGTTACCCTCATTTATTGGTTCTCATGCGTCTCATTTTTATTATTTATTTCCCCACCATTTTATTTGTAGCCATAAGATTTTGTTTGTTATTGTTATTAGAACAGGTAAGATAAGTAGAATAAATCCACGTCTCGCTTCCAATTTATCGAAAGCTTTTACCGGGAATGATTTATCTGTCGTTTACTTATATAGATTGTGCGGTTCTGCAGTATATTCACACGAATATTCTAGAGGTTCCTGGCCATGAAAAGGCCGCTATTGAAAATGTCTTTCTCGCTTCTTTTTTCTCTTTTTCTTCTTTCATTTCCTTTTTTTCTATCGCTCTTACCCAAACGCATAGTCATACAAAGGAGCGTATTGTTGTCTTCCGGGTTTGTTGAGCCAGTGAATTTTCAAAGTATCAAATTTCTCAAAATGCAAGCACTGGTCTAACCAATAGTTGTACATTATTGGCACGACCTTGAAAGAGATATTAAATTAATTGAAGCTACATGAAAACAATAACTGGAGCTGCACGGAATTTTTTTGACAATCCCAAGTTAACAATACTCCGATTGGTAGTTAGCCATCAAAAGAACCGTAAAACTATTGTTCGCTCTAATGAGACAATAATTTGAACACTGAAGTGATATCCGCTCAGTCTCGAATTGCTTAACAAAAATCGTCTGTGCGGTCAAATAAATTCATATTGGCAGGACGCTTTTCTATGAGCAATATAAAATTGAAAGTATACATTTTATTGGGCATGATTTCGATATTTTAAAATAATTTTTTCCTTGTAATTACATTGACGTACGATGATTCACGACGATGCCGTTATATTCATAATAAAAAGCAAAGAAGATTAATGTTGGATAATACGATGGCGATGGAAATGCGCTGGGAGGATCGAAGCGATGAAACGAGGCATGATCTTGTGACAGAACGTATATCGTAATAAATGACGCATGATACTATCTGATTTGTTCAACATTTTCTCACAGTAATGACATGTAATTAATCAATTAATTACGACAGCCAGGCGAAGTAGGTTAATTGTATGCCTCAATGTAGATTATACTTGTCTATGAACACGAAGTAAAGATAATTTAACGTTATAATTTCTGATAGAGCATACGTACCGTGTCGGGAGACAGAATTGAAAATTAAAAGAATTGAGTGATGTCGATAGCCAAGTTTGCATAATAAAGTGTAGTAAGAGACAAAGATCTTAAATTTATAACGACCGTGACGCGAAAGGCGAAAGCTAACGATGCACTTTGAATGTAAATTTTAATCATGAAATATTTTTCAGATGCACGAGTGTTTGCGAAATAAAGATTTGACCAAGTGAATTGAAGAGCTTAGATGGAGTTTTATGAACTTTTCAAGTATCGGTATCTTTTTGATGAAATTGCCCGCAGTAAAGACGCGAGAATCGTTATTGTATCTCGTGCATGGATTTTTTTAACCTTCTCGAAGCTTTCTTTGATGTCTCGAAGCAGTTTTACACTTTTAATTGCAATTAACATTATAAAAGAGACGATCTCTTTGATAGTCCCATAATGCACGCACCGCCGCATATTTATCTCGACAAGGATCCCATCAACCAACCAGCGAATCCCGTAGTACCAACCCACCGCATGAAAAAATTTTGCGTGTTTTATATTTCCATGAATACGGAATGAATCTTATGCCCGAGGCGTTTCGGAAACTGGCCTGATTAAACTTACAAAGGTCTCGACGTTAGTTCTGCCCAACGAAGTTGAGCCTCCGTAATACTTTTTTTATTTTTTATTTTTTTTTAATTTCATTTTTCATCTTTTTACTCTCCCGTCATATTCAAACTGCTGTATAATCATTTGATTTGACGTGCGCACGATATCATGCCATCAATTTCTGATACATCATGACAGGTTTTGTAAGGAAAATTTTGTGGCGTCGCCATGAAGGTAATCGAAAATATGAGAATGAAACTGGTGCGCATGCGCGTGTACTCTATTTACACGACAAACAATTGATAAAGAAACGACGCGATTTTCATAGTTCAACATTGCAAGCAAGTAACGCGTAACTAAGAGGTTTTTCGAGTTAGCGTCCACGAATATACAATGGGGGGATCTATAGAACAGACTGGGTTCTACCTGCGTGTATAATTGTGTCTGACCCAAGGGGTCCCATTGTGTTTAGCTCTCGGCTTGCCTGCTGTTACTCATGCTGGAAAGAGAAGGCTCCCTTTTAGTGGACTGTTAAATCTCACCGCAGGGATTTCGGAAAAGATATACACGGAACAGGCGTAAATTCCGTACAGAAATTCACACAGACATTATGCATAAATGCGTATACTTAAAATATTGATATCAAATAATATTAACCTCCATAAGAAAAAGATCATGCAGTGCTGTAAAGATTTTCTCGTTTCTAGGTTTTTCTTTCCCTTCGTTCAATCTCTACTCCTCTCGTGCTTAATATATGACAGAGTTGCCAGATGTTAAATCCCGAAAGTTTATTTCCTTATGACTTACAATGTTAAAGTGGTTTCCTAAATGTGTAACTTATGCCGAGACCCAACTATTCATGTAGGGACTACGGTATGTATATATATATATAATACGCACGCACACCTGCAGGATCTGTCACTTGTCCAAGCTTCACAAGACTCTGGCAGTTGTTTTTCCTGGAATATTAGTTTCTTATACCTCAAATTTATTAGAAACGCATGAAAACGTAGCGCATTTTTCTCTTATCAAAATTTACTTTCCTACTAACTCATGATACTTGGAATAAACGAACATACTTTCTTCTACTTTACCCACCCATCCTCATAAACACCGATAGTCACAAACCCTCCGTGTGAAGCGTTCACGCTTCACTTCATGGGACTTACAATATTAGTGTATTTATTTGAGTTCCTAAGAAGGCACAGGTATAACAAAACGTGCAACACAAAGCATCCGTAGAACGCGAAATGACATTCAAGTCTCACTCAAAGGGGAAACAGGATAAGGAAATAAAGCCAAAGTTGTAAAACTCAACGTAATGCAAATGTGTGTGCGAGGGACACATAGTACCGCAACAATGTAGCACGAGAGGAAGAAGTCTACCAAGTGTTGCTTCTCTGTTTCCCCACTGCTCGCATCAGTATGTCCCCCTCTCACCACCGACACTGCCTCTAGCATTTAGTCCTACGAATCCCTACTCCTGTACCCCGGATCCTTATGCCGCTACCTACCGCACAACCACCATCATCGTAACACCCCACTCTCTCGCGCGACTTCGCTCATAATCGTATAATTCCGACTATACCTAGTTAGTGCACGGAACATAAATAACTGCGTCGGTGGAATTTTAAGTGGTAATTCAAGGAGAGAGGCAATGGAAATTTCCCACTTTCAGTGCGTATTACGTATATTATTACAGTAAGGCTCCCTCCTTTCTTTCCTTCAGCTGTTGATTCAACATGAACCCGACTGGCATTGTCTTAAAAATTTTTCAAATGTCGTTGACGCGCAACGTGTTCAAACTACTTTCGAAAGCGTGACTCTCGTGATGGTTCGGGACAGATGTGCGGGGACATTCAGATATGTGAGATGAGATAAGATGAGATGATAGTACCGATGGTACGTCGTCAACCGTACTTTACTCTTGAATCGGCTTGTGACTGTTTTTTTTAACACCCTGTCTCCTTTGCTGGGGGAGATAAAAAATTTAATATTTTTTTTTTACAATGTCTAAGAAAAACTTGGTCAAATCAATTAAATCTACGACTGCCGGGTGGCCAATTAAAATATTTCGTTGATCGAACGTAATCACAGTTAAGTTGATGTATGCTTCGTTAACTTGAACATATGTTCCGTTGAACTGAGTATCCGTTTATTTGCTTCTAGAACTATTGCGTTTGATCAACGTTATATTTTATTGACTGCCCGCAACCGCAGTTTCAGTTGACTTGACCGCGTGTCGTTTTGGTGCAGCTTTTGTAACGAGTCCAATTAAGATAATTGATTTAATTTATTGGAGCTGTGATATGCATGGAATGACGTCGATAAATGAATATAGATTATGTTAGTCAGTCTGCTGCGCTCCGACTATAGAGGGAGGTTGGGGACTAGTGTTGCAGAAATATGAGTCACGTTCCAACTCACTTCTTTATAATATGTATTAAATGTACCTACGAGGAAGTCGTGTGTCGCGTTGAACATTGTAAACTGTTTTTCAAGGGCATCCGCCATTTCGTCGCGTCCTTCGTATCTATGAGATAGAGGCGCATTTACAATTCTGACAATCAAAGAGAAGAGAAATAACGTTGGGAGATAACGAGTCGAGGAGATTTATGATGCTGAAATTAGTCATGCGCAATGCTTCTTTTTTGCGACCTGGATATGGGACGCCATTACGTGAAAACGTTATTGCCGGGAACGTAATTATTTTCCCAGCTAATAAATAACACGCGAACTATTGCGCAGACCACCGATCCGTGCAATATAATATTCAATTAACTTTATCGGTTTCCCTTATCGGACTCTTTGTAATAGTCATTGTTTGAAATTTATGGATCAATTCACAAACTCGTGCATGTTTTTCACTAAGAAATTCTAAGCGGTGCCCTTGCTATTACTTTGGCCGACTCGTCAAATTCCTTTACGTCTGCCGTACCCGAGTTCCCAATCGCGAATCATATATATATTTGAGCACAATTGACTTCGCAATATCTAATGTCGATTACGTTTGCACTGAAGTCATTTTATTATTTTCCGACCCCATTTAACGATTCGTGTCAGCAAATCGATGTTGTACGCATTCCGTATTGATTACGTATGGGTACACGGTGCTCGCCTTTCTTGCTGCATTCAAACTTCAAAATTAATGCGATCGAGCAGGAATGCTAAAGTTATCGTGTACATTTATAAGTTTCCTTTAACGCGTCTTTTTGCGCGATTTCTCAAGTAGGAATCGCGCGTCACGTAGAAGCAAATGCAAGTGATCCAAGAAATATGAATATTTTCAAGGGACAAATTAAGCCCGGGAGACTGAATTTTTTTTCTCTTCATCGATTCATTTGCCGGAGAGGATTTCCCGTTATACCGCGTGGCACTGTAGACCTGACGCACCTTGCACCTATACATCTCGTAGGAGCTCAAAGGAGAACTATCCCTTGTATTCAGCCATATATGGGATCGTATAATGAGAGGGCAGCTCATATTCCGTTTATTTCAGCCAATTGCGAGGGTCGAAAACCCTGAATGCCACTGGAATTGAAATACGGCGAAGAGTGGGTAGGCAGGTTGGCTGCGTTGTTGCTGGGCAAAACCACTTAAAACTAAAGAAAACAATTCCAATCCAACTTTTTCTTTCTTGAGTTCCCTCAGCCCGTCTCTCTATATGTTCCTCTCCTTTCTTCTTTGTTGCCCGCGCCAACACAAAGAGATTATTCGATAAAGCAGCTCGTTGTGCGATACCGGAAAAACTTTTTTCTTACTTTTATATGTCTTCTTTGTAGCTCCCTTGTTTACCAAGGTCTCTGTATTTCCACTTCCATACTTCCACCTCCCCGCGTCTAGACGAAATTCCCTCACTCTACGAGCCACAGTTTTATCTTTTGATTCATTCCTCTCTCGTTCGTACATTTTCTCGTATTTCTTTGTTAACATTCGAGGGAGGGTGTGGGGGCATTCTAAATCAATTTCTATGCAATCACTTGGGAAATTGCTTATACCATTATAATGCCGTTTCATAGAAGATAAGAAAGAAAATGAAATTCTTCATAGATGCTCTCGGATTTTTTTCTCTCTCGATGATTCTCGACTATTTCCCTTCGACTTCGAATCCTTAATAATGGAAAAGTGGTGATGCACATTTTCACACCTTTGTGAAGCTGGCCCCTCATTATACAATTTAAAAAAAAATAATTAGAGTTCTGTTTGTCACCCGGTATTGAGATCTTTACAGAGTATTAGGACATGTCTGGATAATCGAAATTTTTTGCATAAGGAATGTTGCACACAAAGGAATTGCACATGGCAGTTGCGTCATAACTTGTTTCGATTATTTTATGCGTTTTCACAATATATAGTATAGTTTTACTATACATCAAATTATTCTTATCATTAACGGTGAAAACGTTAGGCGTGCCGAACGGCGTGATTAGCATTTCGATCGTCGCTCGCAACGTTCAAAATGTTGGTCGTTATTTTTATCGTTCCTGCACATAATTTAGTCTTGGGGTATTGCAAACAAAATTATCATGAAATCTCTGGAAGGCGAATATCACCTAAACGCAGACTGCCTTTAGCGTTCTTTCTGCCGTTTATAAATGTGTATTACGAAAACTATAACGCGACATCAAGAGACACGATAAAGTCTGGCGCCGCCTGGCGCATGGCAAATTCCAATTCCACTCTTACCTACTTTTTTTTGAATGTTTGCAATTTCAACTGTATTAGTTACATTTATTTTTCATAGGCATAATGTGTTTGATTGAACAAGCGAAAAAAACTTTATGATTTTTATCTCTCGTGGCACTCTTTGTTCATATTGCTTTGTTTCGTTTCTCTTGAACAAACAACTCCGCAATCTATCCTGCAATGAAAAATAATTATAATTATTTTTTTTTCATTTTCATTTTCTGTTCACATTTTACACATCTTAGCAATTAGGCATATAGTAGGGCCTTACAAATATATCCACAGTCCGTCCATAAGTAAAGTAGCTTTTGAAGGGGTCATCTCTTTACGACCCTTGAGGTAAAGAAGTCCCCTAGACAGGAACGCCAGTGCGCCAGTACCCATTTTCTCCCACCGAGGGGCCATCTTAAATTTTTTTTATAAGCCTCATCAAATTTGATTATTGCAGTGACCAGAGTAGCATTATTTACTTTTACTGTTCCTCAACAAAAAATTGAAGAAAAGACTCGTACTTGGAAGGGCTACTCGCGAAGTGTCACACGAATAAATATGGCTGCTTGGAAGGCGACTTTCACATGACCTAGTATTGGGATTCGTTGCAATATTAGTTTTTTCCAATTAATCCGTAAAAAAAAATGTTGACTGTTATTGTATAATGCCATTTACCATTTCGCCAACGCAACGCCACGTTACGAAACATGATTGCCGCTTCTAAAAAAAGAAAAGAAATAGCTTTTATAAACAGTTGTTCAATCAGACAACGTGTATACTTACATTGGGCATCCCTATCTCTCCCTCCAATCGCGTTTCATGTCGCAATCTCATTGGTACCTCCTTTTACTACTAGATATCGCATATTAAATTCATATCTTGCATACTAACGCTTGGCTGTATTTTTTATTTCACTCTGCGATTGTCTCTTGCGTACGTGTCGTATTCTTCCAAGTAATAAATTATAAGTAAAATCCTCTATCCCGAAGTATGCTCAGATTTCACGTTGAAGCTGCTCGTTGAGATAGGTTCGGAACAAGGAAGAGACAGCTGAAGTTTTGGGTCCCGAGACAAATGACGGACACAGATGTTACTTTATGCTGCTAGCTGAGCCGTATGACTTCGATGCCTTCAGGGCCGCAGGGCCGAACAAGAGAATTGGAATCTTTTGCTGAAGAACTATTATTTTCTACAAGAAGAGATAGGGTACAGTGACGAAGCTCCTTATAAGTTTATAATGAAAAAGGTATACAGACACGCGTATTACTAAAGCCCGAATGATTTCTCAATCCATTTTAGTATCAATGGTGACATTTGCGGCTATAATAAGTACAGAAAAAATTGTCTTCAAATACTGCACACAAAAGTCGTCGTCATCATTAATTCTCTCTGACAGGTACCAGGATCCTTTTTCACGTTGGGCATGTCCTATACCCGGCTGTTGGACGGTTGTGTTAGAACGTCAGGGAACAAAGCTGTGCTGCCAGGAAGAAAAAAAAAAGAGGACGGAACAATGTTGAGCATGCCACTCGGTGGCAAGGGCAGACGCGAGCGATCGAGAGATTTAACGATTCAAAACTAACATTGTAATAACTAGATTATGGGATTAGGAAAGTGGTTGTTCCTTTTTGTTTAAAATCTTTGACGTGTTTAGCAGTGACTGAAATTTCCTGCAGACACCGACAGCAGGACGGCAGACTGAACGACGTTTCGGGCTACACGAAATATGGTAACTCGCAGGTTTCGGCTTTACACAGCTGATACGCTACTGTATTGATAGTAGCAATTTATTTGAAATTGCAACACTAAAATTACAAATAAATTTTACTACCGTCTACAAAACGTATATGAAAACGCTTGGATAAAATGAAACGCTTTTTATTATATTATTTTTATATCGTTATCCGAAAACCCGATATCATTATAATCACAGAAATGAAGTTCGTTTATTTTCACGTTTCTACGTAGAGACCAGCAATGATTTCTGTTAATGTCTCTAACGTGCTCGGCATGTCTGTCTGTACATACGCATGAAACTTTCATTTGCGTTAACTGCACAGCCACCAATTGGCATCGCGCGAGGCCCCTGCTGTTGAATCTGACACTAACGGAAGGCTCGCGTGATGCGAACAATAAGTATATCGTGTGCTATTATTGTGGCACGAAAATTGTCGGGAATATTAAATAAACCGGTCGGCCAATAAAGCATTAAAACTCAACTAACCTAATGCATATCATTAGAGCTCGTCGTGCAGTACCCACTAAACACACATGCTTCGAGGTGCCCCGAGAGTTCGCAGGCGCGAAACTTTCTTTACAACGTTCGACTCGAGTCAAAACTTATCGGCAGTATAGGTAATAACACAACTCGTGAGATGAGCCTGGCAAAAGTTTGTTGAACTTCTTTCATTTGTTTTCTTTCGTGCCCGAATCTTCAGCGTCTTCTTGTTTTCTTTATTCTTACCATCCCTTCTCTTACCCCAGCCGCCCTCATTCCTTCCCTCCCTCTCTCTCTCACTCTCTTGTGTCCTTGCGCGACAGATACTTCTAGCCTTTATGGCAACGAAGCTTCACGTTAGCAATGTGGCTTCTCCTTGCCATGTTATTGCTACCCCTTTGTTCCTTCTTCTTTCATTCTCTCTCAAGTTTGCTTCTCTTTATTCTTTCCTTTTTCTCTTCTTTCGCAGTTGGCCGCGGGAACGCTCGCTGATAAAACCCGACATTATCTACGCTGGGATAATATACGGTGGAGATACTCATGATTACTGTACCATCTTTCAGACATAAAGGTAGAAGAAATGTACTTATCGAATCGCGTCGGGACGAGGCACTGTTTTCTTTTTTTATTTTATTTTATTTTTTTTTTTAATTTACGACCATCGAATTCAAAACGATATGCATTCAGTTTTCTTCGTGATATCGTGGAGACTTAATTCTATCTTTTGTCGCTTGAAACTTTACTGCCTCTTCGACGACGGAAGACCGAGAGAATGCGCAGGCGCGATAAACTTGAATATTGCAAAGTAATACGAAGACAATAAAGTATAAGGAGACGAGAAAACGCTCAATCTTACTTTCTCGAAGTTGGCCATTTTTCAGAACCAAGTTTTACCATGGGCAATATATTACCGTAAATCTCATTACTTCGTCCGCGTAATTCCTCATACTTGTTTTCACTTTCTCGAACAATATTCATCTTCGTTACACTTTATTAGCTCATAGGTGAGGTACAGTTTTGTTGCGCCGAAACTGATGTATTTTTCACGACATAGAATTAAATCAATGTCTCGATGAAAAATGATCTCAAGAGAACAAAGAGGTTGCGTATCTTGGATCGATAAAGGCTCACTTCCGAGTCCTGCAAATAGTTCATTCGAATGCATCAAAGAAGTAAGAATTGGTCCGCTGTGTTTCGTCGGGCACTGACGCGCTTCCGACAAGTGTAACCTAAACATTAATGTAGTCAAACAAGCATTCCTTGAATATTCTGTGAACGATTTATTCGAATTTTAAAGATCTTATTGCCAATCAGCAGTCAATCCCGTTTTCCTAGGCAAATAAATTGCAAGATCCTGGTAAACTTATTTTTAGTATCTCGAAAGTCATTCTTTCTCTATATATTTTTATGAATTCTTTCTTCGGGAGGATTGCGCAATATTCAGTTTTCATTTGATCATACAAACACGTATAATAACGTTGAATTGTCGGATGTCACATATCTATCGTTATTTATCTACGTTCCATTCCGAATAAATTGACCGAACATTCGTTTTTTATATAATCATCGTCTATTGCGTAAATCAAAAAGAGAAACCAAGATACGATCGACTAATGCAGGACGCGCAAGTCTGCTGGGAGTAGAAACAAAGGAGCGATCGAAAGACGAATAAGATAAAATGTAACGTTAGAAAGTGGGAGAGGTCATAGTTCCTAAGTGGCAGGGTCGTAGGGCGATAGGGCGGTAGGGCGTCCCTTATCGAGGCGCGCTAAGCGAAATGAAAACGTTTCGGTTAACAGCTCATTTCCTTCGTGTTAATCGAAGCATAACGCATTGCCGGCCGGTTGAGTAATACGGCGGCATGATAAAGCAGGTTTTCACTTGTCAGACCGGATACACCCGGATTGCCATACTGGTAGAAGGAAGAAAAATGTAGAGGAAGACACCATTATCGTGGGTTCGTGCAAAGTAAGAAAAATTGTGAGAATCGAACTGATGCCTCATAGAAATACAGCATGACCCTTCATCACTGTCTCGGAGAAATTTCTTCATGCCAGACATAAATTTATACAGATTTCGTTTTATTATTCGCTTGCTGCTGCGAACATCGCTTTCTGATATCAACGTCCACCTATTAATTCTGATAATTAAAACGTTGCATAAGTAGCTCAGTTGTGTCTCCGTTGATTCTACGCTCCTTGTACAACCTACTGGCATTTTGATTTATAATTCAGTCTTTCTGCAGTTGCTCGTTATTCATGATCATCTTTTATTAAAATACCTCTCTGCCGTGGCCTTTACATTGACGCGCTAGAAGATTCAACTGGCAAGTCGCAACGGAGAAAGGAAAAAGCTTTTTGCTTCCTTAAAATAGCCTCGAAAGCGAGCGATGCTCTCGTACCAAAAATTATGTTTTCCTTGAAAACCTTTTGGTAATCGGCAAAGTTTCTGCAGCGACAAGAAAATTGCACGATATTTAATCATTTGTAAAGGTGATTTTCAAGGTTATTTTAACGAGGCAAACGCGCAGTTTATGAAAATAGTTCGATCCGGCTTTATATTCGACTTCCTCTCGCTTAGACTTCCAAGCGAATGCAAAGTGCTTCGCTTTCATGCACGCGTGGAACAATAAGATAACGATGAAAGCTGCGAGGAATTTTCATTGTACCCACCCGGTATGTCTTTTCGTTGAGGCGTTACGTAACGCTATGCAGCGGACACAGAGACCAGAAACGCCGCGGATCAGAAAGCTCTCGCGAAACCCGTTAACGCAGCCACCATTCACTCTCCCGTTAATCGCTTTGGTGCCATACCACGTTATTTATGATAATCACTGATCGATAACTCCTCCTATTATCTCGTGACTCGATCTCTATATTTCTTTCGTTGACGTTGACGGTGGTTCAGTATAATTACATGAAAAATTTCTGCAGCCTCTTTGTTCGTGTAAAAACGGTCTCTTAAGACTACGTGGTAAAAATTTAATTTCTCATCGCAATTTTATTACTGTCGGTATCTCGATTTCGCTTTTAAATGTACCTTGATTCAACGTCAAATTTCTATGAGAAATCTTGGAGGAATCATTAAGATACGATATACTTGGTCGAAATTTTCTTTGCCAAGTCAAGAGCCTCTTTAGGCGCCCACTGTGCCAAGTTATGATTAGCTTGGGACCTCGACGGGCTCTCGATTTTCATAATAGAATCTTTACTGGGAGTCTTTCGTACCCTATTTTTTATACAGCTAGGGGCACGAGGTTCACTCTTTCCGTCGACTTCCTCTGTTTTAGGAACTTTCGTTTATGACGATTTTTATTTAGCTTCTTTTCCTTCCGTGAAACTTACATGGTCATCATATGTTATTTTCAGTGTAATCAAAGCATACGAGGAAGGAGACGAGACAGACGAAAGTGTTAATGTGTACTGGACTATGGTGCCATCGCTGATATAGACATAGGCAACTAACTCACATCTAAACTTGTATCGATACATTTCGTAAATAACCCATACCGTAACTTGTTTCTGTGATAAGAAGCGTTACGAGTTGGTAAACAGGATATTAACCTCATTTCAGGAAAGTTTCAGACAGCACACTCAGCACTCGAGTACGGTAATCATTAAGAACATTCAGGATTTCAAACTAAAGCCATGCTGATTAATTAATTCGAACCATTAAGCAGGGAGACTGTGACTATACTTTTAAACCTTTTAGATCTCGAATAAAAAATTCACGAAACGTCGCACTACGTTCCACTCGGTCGGCCGGTTTGTTTTTAATTACTTTTTCTTATCGCCTTATGGATTACGATAAGCTTATAAATTGCAGTCAGTCGATCCGTTCCCTTCTCTTTTGATACACGTAAATCATTGTCTATTCCTGTCCAAGATGATGAATTATCGTATAAAATCGTGTCGCGATTCATCGTTTCTACAGCGACTTTCATATACAGTAGACTCCCGTTAAGTATAACGATTTTGGGAGTACAGGGTAAAACGATTAAAAGTAAAGTGACACTTATCGGGCCATGTTACGAGTGGGTGGCCGCCCTTAAAAAGATCATTGTTCGAATTCATTGTCTTCTTTACTTGTTTCTCAAACACGCAGTGCTTCCGTCCGTGTAAAAGAATACGCTGGGTAGGCGATGGTGGGGATAATCCGAATGCCCGAAGGCGCGAGTTAAGCGAGCGATCGAAGGAGAATCTAGCACTTATCGGGGTAACACTCAACCAGAGTCAACCGTAAAACTACATATCGCCGATTCTACATGAATATCAAGGAAGATGAGAGTTATAACACGTAAAGGCATACCGAAGAAGATTATTCCCTGTAAAGATAGAAATGACTTATAATTCCATTAGAAAATTCTTTATGCTAATTCGTGTTTCGTCAGCTGACCTTCGGAAACGATGTAAGAAACGTAGTGGCGAAGGGGACATAAAATGTTCGATTCCAAGTACACGGGACCAACTAGAGTCTGCTATGAAGTATTTCGAATGTAAAAGTGTCGTAAATAATGGCGATCAAGGTCGAAGGAGGAATGGACTCATCAGGACACATTTGCTCAATAGCGCGTTCGCCGTTTGTCCTCTAAGGCGAATTCCTTTCTACGACAGTACATACGTGACCCTCGTCACTTGCTATCATGATAATTAATCTTGTCCATTTGTTCGAGCAGGAAGCGTCATAGTTTAGTACTTATGAAAAGATAAAAATGCTGGCTTCCTTGTAGTTGTAACTGTATTTTTGAATTTTTCATTTTACAATAACGAATAAATAATTCACTGGTTTTTTTTTGGTACGATTCTTCTCTGTCTCTCATTAGTCCTTTCTTTTAATCGTTGCACAAATTTTATCTTTGACTCTCTCTCTCTCTCTCTCTTTTCCTATTTTTTTAAATTTATTCATTTTCCTCATTTGTATCTGCCTCATGCTCATCAGCATTCATGAAACACTCTATACGTTCGTAGGTTCATCATTTTTGTTAAATTAACTATAAGTTCGTTTACATTTTTTTGTTACGCTCCGTCTATATTGACTTCAGAGCAATCACGATCCTGCACTGTGATACCACGATAATCGCTGATTGTACCAATCAGCCGTCGTCATTGTACGCATAGCCCATTTACACAACTCCGTCACTCATACACAGTGCTGACGCTATGATTTCATTTAGATTTGTGTACTGTCTCGAGAAGACAGTCGGCTAGGAAAAATTGTATTCTGCATTAATTCAAACAAAATCTAAAGTAAAATGACGTCCGATAATGTTGGTCATTTTACGAACGTCGTGGAAATTTCTTTATACAGCGGATTACAAGACGTTAAATCGTTCAACGCTATCGTGTTACATTGTACAGCGATGCATTGCAACGTATTACCAAAAAGTAACACACTGAACATAAAACCGTCTGGTAAAATGGACAGTTAATAAGTCACTTTTGCAAAGTCCGCGTGCTATAAAGAATTTTTCAATGACGTCACTATAATCTTTACCTTAACCAGCGCGACAGTAGATCTTCGTACGTGGCACATAATTAAAACATTTATTTACTGACGAACTTGCGTGTATGGAGTAACGTGGTAAGAATCCGGCGGGTATACCCGATTGATCTAAATTTAAATTTAACCGCAACCCTTTGTATTTTGATTTATTTTCTTAAATTTCATTTACGCAATCGTTAATCGTAAAATTCATTAAGTTTAATTGACGAATTCATTTCATTGACTATACATGATTATTACATCATGATTACGCCAGCCTGAGCCTATAACGTAAATTAAACCTCTCGACCTCGGTATCTTTAGAATTCCGGGATGTGATCTCATAATGACACGACATTCCGCGCGGGTTTGACCCAATTACGAGCGGGCCGTATTAATAAGCGTCGTAACTCGATCTACGAGCGATCGTTAACGTTCAGTTACTCGGACTGTGCTCTGCTTTCAGTGAAAATGTTGATTTTGTCTGGTTGCTGATTGTTATCAATTTATTACATATTAATGTATTTTTTTTTATTCCGATATAAGCCGCAGACAACTTTCGGATTGTGATTATAATGCATCCCCCCTCCCCTCCCTTGTTTATTAACTTAATTAACGAGTTTATCTGTTTTCGCTTATAATTGACATAAGTGAGATTAATTAGACGCTGAGGCCATCACGTTTATTTTATTCGTATCTCGAAGCTTCTCTTGCGTGCTCGCTCAGACATTGCCTTTAATTCGTGTCAACCTAACCTAATCATTCTGTATATAAGCCCCTAGGGCGTTTATAAAAATATTTTTTTCTCCTTACGACTCTTAATGGTATTAATAGAATTAATTTAATCCATTTGAATGTCGCTGACGAATGGCTTACAGGATATTGAAACGTCATCGTCCTCAGAAATACCCGAGGTAAATTAATATATGGTATATTAATTTGTTCTTTCTTTCTTTATCGCCAAGACATAACTGCCGCGTGTACTTCTTCTCTTGCATTATGTTTTTCATTCTAGAGGGACGTCGGCTGCTAATAAACCTAAAAACAGAACTTGCCGATCGATACGAAGGAACGATAGCACTTGTCCCGGTCTGTTAATGAAATTTATTTAACGATCGAAGTTAACGCATTTACTGTGTAATTGATCGTTACTGTCGTAGAATACTCGAATGGTCTGCCGGATGCGCCAATAAAGCCAGGACGTAATAATTTAAAGGCATAATCGGTGCTTTGCTAATGCACAGTATATCATAACAGTATGATAAACCGCGGGAATTGACTGACTCCATTATCGTTGTCAACAAATTAACATTCTTCGTACGAAATGATTTCTTCCGCTTATTCCCGATCTATTGTGTCAGACACAAATATACGTTCTCCGCTCGAAGTACAATCGTAACGTATTGACATCGGTGTTACCTGGGCAGGGGGAGGGAGGGGTCATCCTTTTGTAACGTGCAATGTAAATGAGACCGTTCAAGCGGCACATTGATGCGCGATGAATTCGTCATTAGCAACGATCTTTTCAATGGTACCTCGTAAGGCCACGGTGTGGACACACCCTAACAATTGCCAAGACTCCTCCTATTCTTGTTTGGTTCTTCAGAATCCTTCATCCGCTTAGTCATTTCAGTCGTGTCTTTATTGCTGATAATGATAGTGCTTATCGGTACTTGACAATAAGTATAGCTATATATGTGTGATGAAAAAAATATATGTTAAAAAATGTATGCGGAAATATAACCAATATATAACTGTTATATGATGTCATACATTTTAAGGTTTATGTCAATGTTTTGCCGTTTCCATTGTATATTCAATATATATGTCATAAGTCATAAAATAGAAATATGACTTTTTGCAATTCGCGAAATAAGGTTAACCAATAGAACCTCAGCAACAAGACATCCGACTATGAATCAAACAGTCAAGGTTCAAGTCTGCGCGGAATAGACTTGAACCCTGGAACATACGTTTATACGCATATTTTTGACGTACGTTCTTTTTTCCACGTGGACTGCAGTAGAAAAGATAATTGTGATAAAAGATGGTGCTCTAACCTTACGACAACTATCTTAATGCAATGCGCAAGTGGAATGAAAAATCGTGAGAAAGAATTTATAATTCTTAAGGATTGAAATCCTTGTTGCACTTCTTACCGATGCGCGTGTCTGGTGAATCTATAATTTTATAGTCGACCTCTCTGAACTGTGAGAAAATTTAATGCATAGTCGATAATTCAATCTTGTCCTTGGATCTTGGTATGTTCCTAGAACCTTTGAGACCATAATTAACGGAAAGCGTTTCTCCAGTTACACTTTCAGTTTTACTGCTAAACATTTATTTTCGTTTTGTACCCTTTTTTTTCCTTCCCATTATGCGAAACGCGTATTCAATTATTTTATTGTGAACGTTGTGAAGCCTTTTTTGTTACCTTTGAAAAAGTTTCAATTATTTCGGTTTTATGTCAGTGAAAAAGAAAAATCGTCATCGGAACAATACAAAAATATAACTACTTCCGTCCCACTTCTTTGGTTCGCCACAGACCAATAGCATAATAAAGTAATAATTAATGTATTATAATAATAGTTCTGATTCCGCGAGCGCATCGAGCACAATCAGCTCTCTATACCGAATTTTGTTAATTACATTTAAATTGGCTCAATAACCGAATGGGTAACCTTTCTAAAAATACGATTATTAACTAGTACAGCAGTCAGATTTGAATATCCACACAATGTTATATTTTTCTCTACAAGGAAGGTTAGAGAGTATCGAGGGGACGGGTGTGTACGGAAAAGGAATGCAGTGAAAGGGAAGCGACCGGAAGAGGAAGTCCTGGTCCAGAGAGTGTGGCGTGTGTGTAAAGGCGCGGAGGAGTAGAATTAAGATACTAGTTAAGATTAGATTAAGGAAGAATAGTACAAGGATGAAGAATTGTAAAGAGGAATCAATAAAGATATATACATATATATATATATATATATATTCCTCTGTATAATTTTCCAGTTGACTTCGTTTGAATGAGTAATAAAAGATATAAAAAATTCGTGTAAATTATTCACTTATAACAAGTTGCGTAGAGACCAATGAAATAGTCTAGTTTCATAATCGAATTACAAAAAAAAAGTTTTCTTTTCGTTTGTCTTTCCCACAGAACGTGATTTCTGCCGTAACTTCATTGCGTAAGGTTCATTCATAACCTACCATTTCCAGTATTTTATCTTTTTTTCTTAGTAGTTACCTCTAGGGAGCTCCCTTTTCTTTGTCTTTGCTTACCTTTCGCCGACCGCTATACGTAAATAATTTTTTCTGCTATCTTTCTAACTTCAGACGCTGTTGCATAATAATGCAAATTGGCCAGCGCTCGGAGAAATTGAAGGATGAATAACGAAAATTATTTTTGACAAAAAAATACCTTTAATACATCAATATGTTTAACGATTGTTGCTTCTGGCGAGTTTCAATTTCAAATGAGCCGATTACGATACACGTGTATCATAATGGTTTCCGTATAAAAATCATTTGATGAAAGTATAGCCTGACAGAAATCAAACCGGACAGGCCCAGATACTGGCCAGTGCCTAATCAGAATATTTAGGGAGACCCGCGATTTCTTAACATGAGGGCAGACTGGCAGCTAGTGCCTGGTTAGGTGCGAGTCGGCATTGAGACTTGGCAAATAGTCATATTTCCCTATAGGATTAATATAAACGAAATTTTTCAGTAAACCAGATCATGATAGTTTTGCCCTGTTGAACATTACATTTCAACTTCTACGATAACAAATTAACTTGTTTTTTAAAATTGAACCAAACGCTGTGCAAGATATATGTAAATTAATTTAATCAATTATTTTTTTTTATATCAATTTTAATCATTTCAAACGAGTTGGCAGAATTTACGATTTTCAGCTTCACATTAGACTTACCTGCACTTCTTACTTCTCGATGTGAATCGTGCTTGATTAAATCCTCTCTCGTACATGTAATTGGTCGTCATCTGGAAATTTGCTCATACCAATTACACCGCAGTCGAGTGAATGCTGCTGCTTTGCAAAGTAGTTTTATATTAAATACCATGATAATTTAGTGTTTTATTACTTTTCATAATAATTATCCAGTGGCTGCTCTCTCTCTCCTCGAACACGTCCATGCATATGCATAGGTCCCCCTACGCACGCGTGTACAACGAGCATACACGCTACACATGATTATCGTTCAGGACTGTTAGCAAGCAAGCAAGCAAATATCAACGTGCAGATATACGCATGCATTTTTCATAGATCGCACTGGGATGCAAACGCATGCTTCGGCTTTTGACGGTGGGAATGAATTATTTATTGGGAATATTTTTGCATTTTATAGAGATCGCGTTTGCTGGTCATGCAAAGTGTTTGAATATTATGCACCGAGTCCGAATACACTTCTTTTTTTTTTCTTCTCTATAATTTGAAAATGGATCTTCATTCCGCATTCGAACGCAGAGACGTTAGGATCATTGTCACGCCGCGCTTCGAAATATATACGATATTCAAAAAAAAAATACACGAGTCTGCGCGATGCTCGCGAATCCCTACACACGTTGTGTGTTCACGTCGCACGGAGCGCAGATCGCAAACAAGCCTGAAGGTGGGGAGGGGCGAGGAAGGCAAACACGAATTAACAGTTCAAACATTCCCGATCGACTCGAGCCAAAAAAACGCAGCTCGAAAATAAATGAAATATTGTAGAGGCAGGTCCTCTTTTGCTACCCCTCGATGCCATTGGTTGCAACCCCCACATAATACGGCCCTGTCTGCTCTCCCACCCTCCTAATGCGCCCTTGCCGTCCTCTGCTACCCTCGTGTCTCATTCACCCTGGCGAAGGTTCTCCTTCCATCGCCATCATTGCTCCACGGGCTCCTAGGTACACGCAATATTGGTAGCAAACAAAAAGTAATTTTAAATATACATCTGCGCGAGGAGGTGCTCCTCTCGCTACACCGACGGGCACGGGGGACGAATGCTGGAGAGCGACTGGCTGTGTTTTTATTCAATTTTTTTTTTCGTACTTTGAAAAATTTCCAATTAAATTTTCCCCTTTGCTGTTTTTTTTATCCTACCAACAATCCTTTCATTGGTATTTATTTAACTCGTGCTTATTAAATGAAACGGGTCGAGGCAATACAACCAGATCCAAAAACTGTCGGGATACACCTTGTATTTTAGATATTGCCGGTTTACTCTGTGGCGCAAGGCTGTGCGATGATTGCGCATGTGATGTTCATATTTGCGTCGTAGGATGGTGGAATTGAAATACGATAAAATGAGTACAAAACTTTGAGTACACCCGACGATGTCCTATTCATTGCTACGTGAGTTTCATTCGCGATAAACGTGCTGGTGTATTCATAAACGAAATATTGTGATCAATACGCGTCTCGAATATATCTTGTCGTTTGACTCAGCTAAGATTGCATCATATGTTGCTATAAGTAATCTAGAAGCTTTTCGAATATTTGTTTTTCTCATTCGGCGATAACCATGGTTATCTATCTGGGTGATTTACTGCTGCCTCGTTGCTTACGCTACGATTATACAAACGATTTTTTATTTATTTTTTTTTTATGTAAATTTTGAAGTATTGTGAGGTTTTTATGTAATTTTGAGGAAGTAAAAATCTGTAGCAAGTTGCATAAATCGATACTGTTAGTCGAGTGCGCGCGTACCCTACTGACATTTAAAGTATATTTTCTTAAAACTTTAGGCTCGTAGAGAAAAAATGTATTTTGCAATTTCCATTAACTTTTCCATTAGAAATTCCCTGCTTCTCGATTGTACCACGACTTTCGCCCTACCCTGTATATTACGAGAAAAAAATTTGGTACTGGCAAACTGTAGTTTGAGTGTTTAAGGGTTCTTGTACGGTGGCTACCTATGTATGTATATATTATAATGAGAAATTTAATGAGAATTCATAACCGTAATCCACTTACAGCATATTATCGATCCAGTAGTAAAAATAAATTTACACCGTCCTCTCACTTGTTATAACTAACATACTCGTAATATCCTACATTATATAACTGATAATAATAAGATACGATCTACTCTGTAGCAGACATTACAAAATGAATATATATTATTTTCTACGTGCTATCTTTAACATAATGAATTGCCTAATACGTTATCTTATTCTTCGTAGATCACTTTATATGCTTTTAAAATCTGCTGGTTTTGCGACATTACTTTTTTTTATGGATTACGGATTTATGGATGAAAATATGAAACTTGTATTATTTAATTAAACTATAAAAGTTTTATCTCGAACTTCAGATATTGCGAATGTAGTCGATCCAAGAGTTGAATGCGTATTTTTGACAGATCGATAAATCATCTAATCTCTAGCAAGCCACGCGTGGCTCTGTAACAATTTTATAATCAAAATGTAAAAGTAACCCTGAATAAATTTAGATTAAAAAATTTGGCTATAAATTTATCAGTAAATACGTGATCTTCTAGAGAGCCACGTGCTAAAGATCGCATTGTTTACGAGCTGTCAAAAAAAAAGAAAACACGTGTTCTCGGACCGACTATAACTATGTATTAAAGTTTCTCCGTGTCATGACTATGTAGTGTGTTTATCGTCAGCCTTTAGTCTGAAGGCAAGATTATGGAAAATTTTTTGTACTTCCACACTTCAGTCTCAGCCTCACTCTGAATAGATGCATTGAGATGCATCCTACGTAGAAGAATATTTTCCTTGATCGTCAGTCATCAACCCTAATCAGTTTGAACTGACAATAAGCGCATAGCCGCAGTGCGAATGAATCTTTACAGTCTACCGTATCGAATCGCATAAACCGGTTTCATTGAGTCTTACATGCATGAAGTTAAATACCTATGCACTCAACTCGTACCTAGCGAAACAAGCGCACTGTTATAATTACATCCGGTAACGATGTGTTAACAGTCAAACTCAACGACGCTGACAAGCCCGATGATCCGTTACACTCTGACTGCATTTGGCTCTGCAATAAAGGAGAATGAGATTGGTCGGTCCTGCTGGTGCATTTACAACGCACTACAGGCACCTCAAGGAACCCGTGCATAATCAGTGTATAATACGGCCGTGCCCACTCTCGACACGCAGTCTGCATAACCTGAGACAGACACCTTAACCTACTCCTTTCCGTACTTCTGTACTCTAGGACCTGTCGCGAAACTTTATTTAATTCTTGCTATTTATTTCTCCAGTCTATTTTTATTCTTTTGATAGCATGTAAAGAAAAATGAATTATCATTTAATTTGGGAAGCTTTATTCCATCATATTATTTTTCCAAAGGATAACGCTTATGCGATAATGAATTAGTTTTCTGTCTATTTGTATTAATTTTCTTCGTGCACAATAATCTTATCGTATCAGAAATGCAAATTTTGATTTGTGCGTTAGGCTTAAAACGAAATTTCTTAATTTATTATATAACTGTCACACGAGAATATGAAACTGGTTGGCATTTTCGCAAATTAAACATTTTAAGACGACTAGGTTTGGGACGTGTTACTGGTTGTGTTAATTTTTCAAAGTTTTAACGATACATCAAAACACATACAAAAATTTTGATATTTGTGTATTCTTCATACACGATTCCATAAAAATTGGTAAATGGCTTTATAGTCAAAATCATTAAAACTGTTAGTTGCAAACTTTTGCGTTTTAAAGAAAGCCGAGCACCATTTTTTTTTTAAATAATTAAACTCTGGTTTTTTTAAGGCTCAGAATATTTGAAGAACTCGCGCTAGAGATATGAAAGCGACTTGTAAGCTTCTTAGTGTGCAGCATCGGGATAGTAGACGAACGCGCGTGTCGAATTCCTTGGGTCCCCGAAACATGCCGAGCGGCATTGTTCTCGTTCCACCCCTCTTCCAACTGTTACCTGTTTTCCCTCTATCCCCTCTAGGCCCGCCGTGGCTCTCTGTTACCACTGTTCGAACACACCTCGTCGCAAATATACGAAATACCAGAACGACAACGAGAACGCATCGCATTCGTCCGTAAGACACACGAGAAATTTTGATCGCGAGACTTGCATATTCCAAAAACTTATGGAACCACTAAATTATGAATGGAGTATTCGGTGGGGCAAGAAAGCGTGTTTTATTCAACATTACAAGCCTGGGTCTTGTATCGATTCTACGCGAAATAACGAGCTCAAAAGTGTTTCACTTTTCATATCACAAAGTCGATAAGATTAAAATTTCATTTGTGACACAAGTATCATCGTTAAGGTAAGCGCCCTGTCCAACCCGATAAAAATATTAATATCTGATTTAAGGCAATTAAGAACTTGTTCAACAATCAGTTAAGTGTTTGAGTCAACCTGACAAGACTTGTGCTTAAACGTGAAATCTCCAAATGAAACTGATTTAAGATATAGGAAAAAGGAAATTTTTTAATTACAGTATTACTCTCTGTGAAATGTATTGGATGTGAGGCTCTTTTGTTTTTACAAAATTTTACTTAATAATGCATATCCGATCGTGATCAGAACTGCATCGGTTATTACGAAGAAAAAAGAAAAAAAAACGGATAAGTTCAAAGAACTGATTTTGCTACACCAAGGATGGAATCAAAGTATCTCAAAAGCGATACAGTTTAAGTTTTTTCCTTCTCGTACACTATAAGACCTCTCGTTATTTACTAATGAATCTGCCATTACAATTGGCTCAATTGTTCCGAATTGCCAGAGGCTTATACTCATATTTCAAGGTCTAATCATTCGATGATGAAATCGTAAATGGGATTCTTCTCAAAGATCGAGTCCTCTATTATTCTGCTTTACAGTTGCCCCGAGAATTGATTTTGACTACCGCAAAGTAAATCGACTCGACGTATAATTGCCATGTAAAAAAAAAGTTTTTAATTTCGACCAAGAGACTTTGGATTACGTAAATTGCTTCTGCATCGTAAAATCTATTACTTTCACAGTAAAAATATAGACTCAAAATTTGACAAATAGAAATTTACGGAATATGCCATTTGCATATTTAATGATAAATCGTTAGGAAAGTGAAATCGTAAGAAACAGAGTTAAAGTTAAAATTAAGTGCTTCTGGTTCGAGAGATACAAGACTTGACCTAAGCTCCGCTCGTGTCATAAAATTTCTTCTCGTTATGTGTGTCTTGACACGTATCATTATTATTACGTGTGAAATCTTAATAGTTTACATCTAATAGGATGACCGGTCATTAATTTTTCACACTGAAGAACTTTGAAACATTTTCTGACATCTCGAGTATCGTTAACCAGAAAATGAGACGTTCCGTAAATTTCCTCGTACAAATCGCATTATTTTTCAATTTGGCACCAGCAAGACCAATGCCTCTTAAATTGCTAATTTCATGCAAATTCCGAAAAATTCAATCTGTAATCCTGTCGTATCTTAATTGAAAAGTGATTTATCATAAATAAACATTTATCACTTATATATGTATGAAATTTTTCGAAAAATGTTAAAAAATGTGAATTAAAAAAAATAATTTAATCAATTAATATTGCAAATTTACTTAATCCTCCATTTAAGGCACAGAATCAGAGGTCGCGGTATTCGTACTTATTTTCAAAAAACCGAGGCACAACTTGAAATTAGATAACGTTTACCAACGTTCCAATTGAATATCAAGATTGCTTCGAACAACCACGGTTTAATCGTCCAACTTGGTGACGCGGACTGAAGAGAAATAGACGAAACTAATAAAAGCCCGTTTTATTTTTTAATTTTCTGTGCTTGATTGCTTCCGATTTCGTAATGATAAAAGTGATTTTTTTCATAATATTACATAAACTCCACGATCGCCATTTAATCTATGCATCGGCAGCTTTGTTGTTATCATTCCCAATTATGGTTCGTGATTCTTTGACAAACCTCATTTTTAATTTAACAATTTCGTACCCCTGCACTGGTCCGCCAATTGGAAATACAGTATCTTATAGCTTGGCAATTAAAGAGACCGATAAATCGTTCGTATGGAAAGATTCGTTCGAGAGTACATCGGTTAACTCGACAATTACCATTAATTCCGTGGTCAACTTACGTAACGACGATACAGTCTGTTTATCGTGTCGTGGGTTTCTGTCGCTGTCGCACTATGGCAACTGTTAAAGAATCGTGGCGAAGGACTCGCAGCAGTAACAGTTGTCCTATATAGGTATAGTCGATTCACGCTTAAAATTGAGTCTCAGGGGCCTTTTTCACAGAAAATCGTAGAAATGTTTTTCTACAGTTCACTCGTGAGTTATCCTCTATACATGTGTTAGGAACAATATTAAAGTTCATATAAATAATGTAATTATTTTACCTTGTCTCACCATTATCGCCTATCGTGCATCATAACGTTATTTCACTAAGCAAATGTGTTCAAGATATCTGAAATGCTTTGATCTTTGACCGATTACATTTTTTTTTTAACATAAATTATGAATACGCGACGAAATTAGAAAGGCGAAAGTCGTTTCATAATTGCGCCACGGCATGAGAAAGTAAAGTAAATTGTGCGATGCTCGTTCGATAACTTTCGTGTAGATATTAATTGCAGGCTTGATAATTACGTAAAAAATCTCGACCATTCTTTGAGCTCTCGAACGAGAGCACGTGAATGACGCATGCCCGTAGATTTGAATAATTCTGATGCGATAATCAGTGCCAGGTGAATTGATATCGTGAAACAATGTTCAATTATGCATGCTACAATCAGCCAGTTCCCGTTATCACGAAAACTTTAAACATTTTTTTCTGTCATTTTAATCCGCATATATACATATGTATGTATGTATGTATGTATTTATGTATATATATATTTGTTATTTATTTTTATTACATCATATTATCGTATACAATATGTCAATAGGACCTAACGTGATATTAGATAATTACCCAAAGGGTCGTTACAAAAGGATAAGATTCCTTCCAGGTCAACGAAAAAAAAAGTCCCTCCGAAGCAAATGTTTTATTACGTCACGTTCAATCCCAGCTTGACTTACAAAAACTGACCCGTTACGTTGTCCGTTACATGAAATTAATAAAATGCTCTTTTTCTTTACATTGCAGAGAAGCGACAATCTCGACTTGTCTCTGAGCGTGCCACAGCATCACCAGACGTCGTATCACGACGGCTACAGTATGACTGACCAGGTAAGATGACTCATTTATACGACTAATATATTTCGCAACGGGTACACATGTGTCATTACGAAATTGAGACCAAGAGCGGAATAGTATTCAGTAATAAGATTTAACGTGAATAAGGCGGAAAGTAACGCTCGAATCGTCTTACGAGTGTCACGACATAAACCAACTTTAACGTTGCTGATCCCTATTGTCGGCAAGATATACATACGATGGGAAACTCGGAACATTGACGATACAGTTGACTCTGGCTATGTGGAAGGATTCCGTATACTTAGTCGCGTTTCCCCTAAGCTGTCTTTCTAAGCCGTCGCCATGTCAGAGGGGAAGACTTTTCCCCCTCTACCTTTCCGTGTCTATCAGCGCCCGTGTTACTCGCGGTCTGTCGAACGTTCGATCTATTGCTGTGTAGTGGAGGCATCTCTCCGTAATATCGCACTCTCGCTAGTTAGCGCGTCTTAGAGTCACGGGTGCACGATTATAAAGAGAGTCGACTGTAATAATACGTCAGGGTTATCCATCATCGACGAACAAAAGAAGATGACGGTGATTCTTCTTTTCTTTCTCTGTCTCCTCCGTTCAGCCCGCAGGCTGGAACGTCACCCCCACTACTCTCGCTACCCCCCACCCTCTCCCATCTGTCCCCTCCACTGCTCCATTACCACTGAACATGAAGGCGAGGGTTGACGACGGAAGAAGCGAGCGAGGGGAATAACGCAACGTGTTGGAACGCGTTACGAGACTTAAAATAGGCGAAATGAAAATAACATATAACATCCGAAGCACCGGTTTCCGGTTTCGGGCCAATATATCCGGCGACAATTAGCCGATGTATCCTGCACATACTTTACGAACTTGAAAGATTTGTACTTCCTTCCTGTTGAGTTAAGTAACGTCGCGTTGGCCTCTAGTGCTTTGACTTTCTAGTTCATTTTTCAATTCATAAGAATATAATCTAGCTGCTTCTATTGTTTGTGGTGTTCTCGATTATGGACGGGTGATTCGGCACGATGATATTATGCTGATGTATATGTTATCCGGGACGGAGACATTGTACGAGGTAACTTTTGTAATTGTAAGATTACCAGAAATCTAGTACTTTATTCTTATACGGTTTTCTTCGTAGCGACGTTTATGAGGAATAGGAAATAGGCGAATATCGTGTCATTAATTTTCTCGAATTGCTTAAATATTTCGTAGCAATGCTTTCGAGGAACGGATAATGACAGATGATAATTTCCTGTAAATATTATTAAAGTCGTAACTTCTTGACTTCGGGTTTTGATACAGGAATTCATTTTTTGAAGGCATGCTTACGGGAGCTATTTTGACATGGCAACGAAGACCTTCTTAGATTACTTCTAAGAGGCCCCGGTAGGGTAACAGCGGTATCCTCTAATTAATTATTAGAATTCACTGTAAATGGAAAAAAAAATTAAGCCTCATTGCGAGGTGAAAGAGGAAAAGTATTTTTCCCTGCCATCGTTAAACGAACTTAAGGAGACCATAAAAAGACCTTTAAAAAACGGACTCGGCATTTCTACCAGACATCTGGAATCTTTAGTCTGAAAAATCGTAAATAAAACAGAATATATTATCTTCGTCAAAATGAAGTTGATGCATATTTTTTTTTTAGAATTTACGACTGCTGACGAGAAACTTTTATTAGAAATAATTTAAAATTTGAAACGTGAGATGGATCTAACATTTTTATACAGAGAGATTTATACGTTGTAAAATTATATGACTGAGTACAAATTTCTGATTTTGCTATTACCTATACAAAAATTTATAAAACCGAAACAGACTTTAAAAAAAAGACTATAAAGTCATCAATTTGGTTTTAATGGTTCCTATTTTGTCTTTATACCTAGACTGATATGGACTTTCACAAAAGTTGTTGTAATCAGAGAACGCAGAGACTATTGTGGATATACTTAAGAGACGGACCACTGAGAACTAATAAAGATAATTTTAGTACTGCTTAGGGACTAAACTATTATAACACAGGAAAACTCATCTTCTCATTTGTCCATTATTTATAATAAAAATATAATAGAATAATCTAGCTTTTAAAAATATTCATGTATCTAAAACATTAAAAAAGTAAATTACTAAAATCACGTAATTAACGAATTTCGATTACAAAATTGTGGTGTATCTAGTTTGTTTAAGGAAATTCGAGCGCATGATATTAGTCAAATATATATCTAAAAATATTAGAGAGGACCTATGTGTAATGCTGTCTCTTTTTTTTTTTAAATGATTGAATAGTTGAAAAACCACGTTATTTGTGGTTGATGCTAGTAGTTAAGTAAGCATTTAAAATCACATCTTAAGCGATAATTATCCTTCTGGTAAAATATGCTGTAAGATGCGCAACAAACTTAAAAAATATTTCTTTTGCTCTCTGAAGAAACCGAAAGCACCCACTGTGTATATAATTAAACTCTTTATATGTGTTCATTGAAATTCATACATTTTTATGGCTTTATGTCTAATTAGTAGTAGGGACTCAGAATTACCGATGCATGTGCGACTTAACATCTTGATATTTTTGTATAATGACGGTAGCATTTTGCCAATATTGAAATGAGACTTCAGCAGTATGATGAGGTATGATGCACGAATAGTCAACTAATCAATTCGACAGTTCAAGGCAATTTGTCGAATGCGTTTAATTAGATTGCGAAATAATTATTGCTATAATTTTTCTATCAATCATTTTAACTGACATTTTGACGTTTCAATTAATGAATAAGCACCGGGAGCATAAAGTCTAATTAATACTACAAAAATATGATATTTAAATTATTTCCCTTCTTCTTAGTGTGAATCAGCCCTATAGGTTAACATATGTTATGAAGGTTAATTTTTAGGTGGCAGTTGACAATGAAAACTGCAATATTATTAATAATAAGTTTGTTCCTCCCTTTTGGGTTAGTACTGGACTGGCAAATAATCGTTCAACATTAATTAAAAGTTTCAAGAATGAAATTAATTTTCGAAATCGTGACATTGCATTTTCCTCTTTTCTAACGCTTCGAACAAGCACATTGCATATCCAAGGTGTACATACAGTGAAGTGTGTTATTTCTAATTTCTCCTATGGTAGTCACTGTTTACACGCTCACAAGTGTGTGTTGTTCCCACGTACTCCAATGTAAAAACAACATGCTTGCAAGCATATAAAAGGTGACTACCATAACAAAGATAAGCAATAACACACCTCGCTGCACATTTGGATTCGCAGTGCATAGCCTTCTCGATAATGGGCCATGATTTTTCTGAAATGTTTTTGCTTCTCAATCTAATTTTATTTCATCGCAACACACATACCTCTAATAAGGTGCCCATTCATAATGCCTCATATTTTAATACGTCATATTTAGTTACTCACCGCGGCCAAGTTATTTAAGTCTATAGCCTTTTTAATCGTGCAAAAGCAAAACTCAAATACATGCGAGGGTCACGGGTCTCTTTTACTTTGAAAGTCATCGAAGAAAGGCCCCTACAAAATATATTATATCGATGGGCAGAGATTCCTATATTTTTTGCTGGGGGATACTTTGGGGACGATTTCGTTTACGAAGTCGCTATTTTAATGGACAAGTGGCTGTTTTGGGGATCGTTTTCAAAGATTCGTTCTCAGTTTATATCATTATGGAACTCCTCTACTATATGTATAAAGAATCAAATGTCCGCTGTGACAGCCAACAGCTGCGATATCGTTTGCCACGTTCAGAAATAATTTTGTCAGTATCATCTTGTAGTCGTTTTGAAATTCCAACAATCCCGTTTACTGATAAGAGTGATTATCGCTTTGTACATGACTTTACCAAAGCCATGACTCCTGCGATAACGAAAATTACATGACAATGAAAATTAATTCCTGACGATTATTTTTCTTCATTATTTATTTTTACATAGACGTACGACCAATAGCCTCACCTTACCTTTCTACGAATATTTTCTTTATGAGTAGTTTTCATAGTAATAAACTCACAGACCAGTACAGCAAGTGTTATCGCTCGTGTACTCTGTAGCTCTTGGGGCGGAGCCGAATTTTAAAAAGTCACAATAATTCCCTCGCAGGATACAAATATTGAATATATTCTGTGGATACTTGTTTTTTGAATTTGCATTGATCGTGGAACTAATACTTGCCAGCGAGCGAGAGAACGTATGTGTGAATGGATGAAGCGAGAATTTGACAAAGCCCATATATCAGCGGTATAGACAAATGCAGAATTTTTCGTTCCGGCAGTATAAAATTTTCCATTGTACTCTCATCCTCCCGTGCATTGCTCAAGAATTCTTGGGATTCTGCGAATATAAGTTCCGAAAAATCAAAAACGCTTGGATGATAAAAAAAATAAAATTTAACAATTACTTTCTTAAAATGTAAACAGTATATCACAGGCGCGACTGTTAATCCTGTTTGCATTGATTGCATCCAGAATAACGTTAGCTTTACGTTATCGCACGAGAGATAAAGTTCTGCGACGGGGCAGAAAGACGACTAGTTTTAATTTACGAGCTGAATTTATAGCTTGAGCCAACGCGATACGAGGAGTATCGACGAAGCGTCCGATGCCGCGTGATTCATTTCAATGATGATCGACCGATGGCGTTCCGCAGACTAAACATTTATTTTTGTATTTTTTTTTCTTCTTCCACGGTATTTCACAATTTTTCAAATGTAACATTGAACATGTCGCTCAGTCTACTTTTCTCGACGATATTACCATTTTTAACTGGTCGCTCTATTTTTACGACTTTAATTGGTTTACTTTGTGTACAGAGGAAAGCAAAAGCAGAGAGAAACATTTTTTGTATAATTTAATATGGTACCATCGTAACATTAGTATTATTTAAGACGTTACTTTGAATATAAAACGTAGTAATTTTTCAAGTCGAGAAATACGTAAAATATAAAAATAAACTCTGAAATAATGACAAGTGTGTCATAAAAACATAGACGTATTTACTACGCTTGCGATAATTTTTATGCAAATTTACATGTAAGCAAAAAATATTTTAGACCTGTTTAAATATTACTTATAGTCATTTTAACAGTGTACGTGGTGACTTGTATGACATTTAAAGTTAAAATTACTATACGCTTTGCGATGACCATAGTTCATTTTTTTTTATCACTTGTAGAATATTTCATTTTATGGCATTGCACTAGACGATTTTGAGCTTTCGAAATTATAATCATTCGTACGAAAATGTAGATCACGATCTTGAATTCTTGTCTCATTCTTTTCCCTCTCTTCAAATCGCGTAAATAAAGTCCGTCAGTGCAAAAGAAAACAAAATGTTGGAAAGGAAAGCTGGTATAAGTTTTAGAAATCGTCGAATCAGCCTGTAGAAAACATATACTGTACTTGTTACATGCTTTTAAAAATTTCAAGAAAATATATTTCCGGCTGCTTAAATTTAGATCGCGTTTAAGAAATACCGCTTAAATAGTGCTATAATTTATCACGTAAAAAGAGAAAAAAAGTGCTGCGTAAATAGCGGGACGGATGTATCTTGCTGATAAATAGTCCGAATACAAAGTGAAAATGAATTTTTATTGAGGACAATAATTTTGCTCTTGACCGATGCCCTTTTTATACTTGAAAACCAACGATATTCCTCGTTTAAATTTATTATTTTACATCGCAATAGCTGGTGTGCACAATATATGATTAATTATACCGGGTGTGCAGTTTTACCAAGGAACAGACTAAGTTTTTTTAGACTCAGGTTACTTCGTCGTAAAAATGTACGATGTTAGGTAGTAGATTTCACTCTAATGTGAGTATAACCCGCGTTACTATAAAAAAACCATACTAAAATTGAATATAATTTTTCTCGTTAAATTTACTACAACATCTAATTGAAAGATTTTCAAATAAAATTTCCATGAAACTTGTTCTAAACACAAATTCTCACGTGACGGACAGATATGCTTCTTAAAACTCTTAAGAAATATCTTCCTAATCTTACATACATATATTTTCTCTTCAGAATTACTCTGACTGACATGGACAACATTGATTGAGCATCTTTCAAGATTTTCTTTGATATCCCGTGTCAGCTAATCAAAAACGGTTTCTAATTACCACGCTTTTCGATAGGTTTTCTGTAGGTTTTTTTGATGGGAGCTTAATCGAGGGGAATTTTAATGTTGACTCCTTCGTAGTCTATCCTCCTTGACAGTTTACGGTTAAAGCACGTTTCCTTCAACACGCTCCTGCCTCTAACACTTTGCTTGATTTATGCTCCACTAACGACATCACGATGATCTTCGCCTCTTAGCAACTAACTCTGCTGGCCTGTCGTTCCCTTCTCGTTTTACCTCACGAGTCCTTTTTATTAGCTCATCTTTTTCTACCGTTAGTCACAATTTAATGTTACCCTGTGCAAATATCCTAAATTTTTAGTCGTCTGACACGCCTAATATTATACGATCTTTCTGCAGTAATGAACCTGTTCACAATAAAAGAAAGTATCTGTCTTCTCTCGTTAAGCCAATGATTAAAACAACAAGGTAGTTTTGTATCCGCGTTCAATAGCTTGTACGCTGTTATTGGTTATGTTTAACGTTTCATGGAAGTAAGCATAATACTTTTGCTCGTCACTGTATAAACATTAACCGTACATGTTTACTGGGTAAGAATAACATGATTTTATGAATTAATGATATGAGGTGATGGAGCCCATTGAATATTTTCTTTGGTATTTTTTTCACGTCTTATTAAAAACACATAATAATTGTGCGCTTCGTATTTTCGTGCGCGCAGCAATTCTTAGAGTTCTAATGGTACAGCTTAGAAATGCATAAGTTTAATACTCGTGTGAAGAGCATAAAAATTGAAAAATCTGCAATGCTTCACCGCATGTTAATGTTTATTGGTACGTTCGGATGTTCTAGTCACCTAAAAATGTAATTTACTAAGAGGTATTGTCAAAAGGCAAATAAGATTCATATAATACTAAATTCGATGATACTTACAACTAACAAGTCATCATTTGAGACGAATCGAATGGCAAAATACATTGAATCAGTGATGATTAATAAAGAAACTGATCAGTTCATAAGCATATATTCTAATACTAATTAGCAATTATTACTTGTCTAAGTTACTAATCACAGGTACATGGATGGACTGTTTTTTATATTCTCAAATATATAAATCCAAAATTACTGTGAGAACATCGAACGAGACTCTCAGCTAATCCTTAAGTTACGGTTTCGTTCATCAGGCTTTTGGATCATAGATTTGTTCGAGCAGAGTTTGATGAGTTCCTTTGACCAGCATCAGTCAATTAGCAGTGCTTTGATTTGATTAGTAGCAATCTGGCAAAAATTTATTAATTCCACTTATCCCTATTGTATATTTTGGAAATAGTCACGATTACCAATTTGAAAATGTTTAAAGATTATTTGTAGGACAAAATGCTTATTTCGGATCAGCTCCTTAATTAGGATTAAAAAAAATTTAATTGCCTACCAAGCCATCGTGTAGCAGCTATACTGACGGCTGAAGACTACGGTGAAAAAAAGATACATTTACGGATGATTCAATCGACTTGGAAGGAAAGTGAATTTTTAAAATCCAAATTAGAGAACTGAACGGAAATAGGCACTTTACCCAATGTATGATCTTGCGTAAGTAAATATGTTAACAGAGTGTCAGTTAACATAGTGATAATTGAAATTCCATGTATGCCGAACATATATACACTTCTTTTTATTGTACCGAGAATAGACTGATAACGTTTGATTGTATTAAGACCGATGACACATTCTCATTCCGATAAGTTTCCTAGAATTTATGATTAATAATAAAGTATTTACACAGCGTCAGTGCACGTAGCCTAGCTAACAATGTTTATGGTATTTTTTTCATAACTAAGGACCAACAAATGGCTTCTTATCGTGCTAAAAGGAAAAAACCATTACGAACAAAAATAATTATGCCGTTTGCCTTGCCATGCCACGACTACTCCCGTATATTTATCGTGCGCTTTATTGGTAACCTAATTTAGAAGTTGAAAAGTACCTTGAATCCTTCTATCGGATTTATAACCGAGTCCAGTGCGCGTGAGCACATTGCGCCATTGTGGGTGCGGTATTGTGAGCTACCATTCTTGAGAAAACAATATTTTCTTAGCAGACAGGTTATTTCGTTCATTTATCTTGATTGTTATCGTGCTTATAACAACCCTTTATTTTCATTTAGTTTGTTGGAACTTACAAGATCCCTTGTACCTGACAGCGAGATGAAAAACCCTTTCGGAAAAAGTAAGTCTAAACTTTCAGACGTTCTATTCTCGTGGTCCACTAACTTTGCTTCTTTTAATCAATTGTCAGCATTCGGCATTTTTAGAGCAATCGCCAGTGAGTCACTTTACTGCGAGACAATATTAAAAGTACGTATATAAAAACGTCATCATATATTTAATATATTCCGGTCGATATTTATATATAGTTCTGGTACACATGACGTTCTAAATTTTTTCTGTCTCCCCTATAATCTTACTGCTGAAGATTATATCGTTGAAAAATTGCGATTCGTCTTCCTTCGTTCACCTTAAATAATATTATATGTAGGAACACGATTTTTGTGCGAGGTTCGATTATATCTAACAAAGCAAATAAACGTGACTCCCCGGTATCCCCCCGCGCCAAGCTGCCATTTCGTAACTGGTATTCTTTGTCGTCGTGGTATTATGGCCTTGGCACGTAGGGACGACAAAAACGAGTTCTAACGGGTTTTCACGAGAGTCGAACGACCGACCGCTTTATTCCACCTTATGAGATTCCTCTTTGCTTCTTTCTTTTTTTTCAAGACTTTTCATGCAGTACCATCGCACACTGAGCAATAGGTGAAACTTACAGAAATCTTGCGGACTGATAATACGACCGTCACGATGTTACACGTCATCCATGTTTACCGTGACTCGTGACTTTTAATTACATTACACGATTGAAATATAACGGACAGTATTTCTCATCATTATCTTGATCATGAATTAATGCCCCTTTCGCATGTCACTCACGATCTTAGTTACCTAGCATTGATTTACCACTTTGTGGAATTTATCGTGTCTCGCTGGTGTATATTAAACGAAGATGTTTTCCTCTTCAATTCTCCAACGTCATTCTACTCCAATTGCAGTACGTCAGCTAAGTAATTGTGAGATTACTTGTTAGCGAGTGCAATGTCTCTCTCTGCCTCTGTCATTTTCTATTACTCGTTCGATAGCATCTCTCCCACGTTGCCTGAGGCCTCTCTCAAGATTACCGAAGGACTATCGCAGCAGCCTGTCTCTATGGTTGAGAGCCGTGCCGTCTATTTTTAATTTTATCAATAACAATATCTCAAGGCAATGGCCCATAATGCACTGGCATTTACGGCTCCAGGGACCTCGTAGCATTTCTTCAATAAAATATTTTAATGCTGCCACTACATTGGTTATTATGTGGGCTTAGCGTCGCGATACACTACACTACGTATATACCATTTCTCCATTGTTTAAACCTTATTCCAATCTGTGCAGTCCTCAAAGAGAAACCATTCACGCGTTTTATTTGCGTATGCTGCTTCAACGATTTCGCGGACAAATAAGAATTTAACAATTTCTTAGCCTTAATTTGTTTCATTCTTGCCAAGTGAAATTAGTCTTCTTACTTTAATCTCCAGTCCGAATGGATTTACGTGTTCAAAACAGAAATGGGATGTTGAGAGTTATGCTGGCTGAATTGTACCCGGCACAAGTTGCTACACTCCGTGCACCCTAACCTCATGAACGTTCGATCATATTCTCCTTTCCAGCTTTCGCGAACTACTTTCTCGGCAAACTGTGTTTGCGCAAGAAACGCCAAGATGCGGATTTCCAGTTCCACGCTCGCAATGGGTATTGCGACCAATCGCGTATTACTGGCATATAATTTGGAAAATGGAAATTCGCCAAGATTTCGTAGGTCTCGATGGCTGCTCGCAATTAATTACTCGTTGGGGTTTGTCGAGGAATGAATTCTCCATTCACCTGGTAACGCATCGTAATACCGAGCACGTGAGCTCATCTCCCCCAATATATGGGATCCTCTCAATCGGTACGGCGCAATCTATAAGAGCGGTAATTGCCAATCTGCAATAAATATCCCTCGGCTATAATTTCATTGTTTTAACGAAGCCTCCAACTACCTTTCGAGCCGATTGGACGATGTGTAGATAGGTAGAATGTGTATCGGTATAGATGAAGGATAGCTGCGCGCATGCGCAGGTGCGCACGCGTATGCACGATCGGCTATATGTGGTGATACAGTAGTTATATAATACATACCTGCCACTTGCATGAACACTATAGCGAACAAAATATTGTACTTCCTTTTATATATAATCAAATTTCGTTGAATTTTATTCGTTTGAATTCCACAGTAACTCGGGAATATACTGACAATGGAATTTATCCTATCAGGAAACGTAGTATGTTTTATAATAGAATTCGACGCAAAGTTACAAGTAAAATTATTGCAGTCTATATAAAAAAGTTCGTGCGGTATAGTCGACATGAAGTAAAAGTGAAATGATTATATCTATACAATATTGGAAATAATTTTTGTTAAATGTTAAATTTGTCGCGTGTTAAATTTTTTTCTCAAAATTAATCCTTATTTAGTTTTGATTTAGCATTACCTATTTATGCCAAGTCTTTAGAAAATGTTAAATGCGACATTCTACATAAATCTACAGACTTCGAAACGAATGTCAGCCAATTTAAACGGGACGAATATATCAAATTTGGATAATTTTAATAATACGACACAATTTTTGATTTAACATATATCATGAAATTTCAAATTAAAAATTACTAACTAAAAGTGTTGCTCGGAACACTTGGAATGTTCTATTTTGACGTTATACTGACGTTTCTCTATCCTTTGAATAATCCACTGTAGTCAAATTAACACAACGGTCTATGAGACTTTGTTCAGTTTTTTATTGACGACTTATTTTAAAAGGCTGCATGTAAATGGTTGTTTCCCTTTTGCCATGATCTGATTGGCTACTCTATTGGAGTAAACCAATCGCGAGCGTTGTTACGTATGCGAATATGAATGCAATAGATGTTCCCACTGTCGAGATTTTGCCAACCTTATCCGTTAGTCCTCTAACACTTACACTTATTCTCTGATATATTATCTTGATGTAGAAACCTCCAACGTGTGTTATATATTACAGAAACGAAATGTGACGTTATCGTTAAATTTCTGAAATATCTCCTTCGTTGACCTGTGACGTTAAAATTTTATATTGAATCAACATACATTATATGTAATGGACTGGGGCATGAAAAAAATGTTAAAATTAACATTTTTTTTCCAGCCGCTTATAGGAAACATTAATTAGCAGTCGATGAAAAAGTGTCATATCATAATTTTTTTTTTATTTTGAAACTAATCAAATTAAAAATACTCAATTTTACTTTGAGAATTCTCACTTAAAAAATGATATACAAAGTAAGTACGTCTATAACTATATATCTGAAATTCATAAGCTAACGGTGATAGTTAACATCATTGAGGTTAAGTTGTAATTAAAACACCCGTTACATTTTTTCAGAGTCTACTTATAACACTCAAATCTATATGCAAAAGAAAATCGGCGAATGCACTGAAATTGATATGATGATATTCCAATTACATTTAATTGGAAATCTAATCAACTCCAAACTGCTCAAAACTACGTCACATGATTTTCGCTTCGTCAAAAGTAGCCTGAAAATAGTAGGACTCTTGGCGGGATAAAAAAATAACCGAGTGAATAGCTGCCGTTGATTAAACAAAATATAATTATTATGACCGTAGGTGTTCTATAACCTGTTTCACATAGTATAATATTTGAACAGTTTTCAACGAATTCTTGTACAAACGATGCGAAGACTTTCCGTTATTTCTATAATAATATTTGTATGGACATACTAAAAAGTATATTAAATTATTATTCTAGTAACATTTACAATAATACTTTATGCTTGATGACGCAGAAAAATGGTTATACTTGAATAATAAAATACGAAATTTCTCACATCACCTATGAAATAGGAGCACACTAAATTGATACAGAATGCAAATATATATCTTAATTAGAGAAATTTTTTTTAATTTTAATAAAAAATTCTGTCCGTGTATACATATATCATTAAGTGGTCGAACAGCAAACATGATTTATAAATACAGTCGAGCAATCGTCACAACCTTAATTAGTTCTTGTTTTATCTGTATTTATCTGTATTGATCAACTGAACCAAGAGCTTAGAAATTTTTGTAAATATTTAAATTTCAAGGATAGATCGTAAATTTCATTTTTATTTGCTAAAATGTGAGGACGTAGTAACGAGCGACGAGCATGCCTCATGGCAGTGTTGTTCTTTGTTTTTACATCTTTTGACATGTATTTCGCATTACAGCTGTTTTTGACTTTCTCTTTTTTTTTTTCTTTTCATCAGAGATAGTCGTTTTCAACGGATCTCTTCACACCGCGGGTGTTCCTAAACGCATATTCTTGTTTGACGAAAGTTACCTCGGAAAAGACTTAAGGTATATAATATATTATTAATTAGCCAGCTCATGTATATATATAGGTATATTATATATAATAAATATCATTAGCACGACAATAATCTCAAGTCTATTATAAATTGTTGAGTGCGCGTGTTTACTTCTAATTAAGAGGAGGATTTGTCGAGTTGCGATGTAGCTAGTACCGTTGACGGATTCATTTTCCTTTTAATCGCTACGAAGGGATCACTCTACGCTAATGAAACTTCGTTATCTCGTTGCTTCATCAAATTTTCATTAATTAGCCACTGTGCGCAACCTTCTAAATCCAGCTAACGACTTACCCCAAAGCTATCCTGTTGGTTCGCTTCCATCCTTGGCAAGCTCGTGCGAATCCAAAATAAAAATGACAGAAAGTGAAAGAAAGTACGAAATATCGGTATTTCAAGTTTGAGCAGTCAAAATAATATGCCCTAGTATATCGTTACTCAGCCCCGTATCACGTATCATACTTACAGGTTACGTCCCTGTTTTACGACCCTGTTTTATCTACCGTGTAAAACTTCATCTACTATCTCGTGTTTTACGGACATTCTATTTTGTTGTTCATGTTGAAACCTTTAAGGATCAGCACTGTCGATTTTTTCTACACTTTATTAAGCTTATTTTTTTCTTACCTTTTTTTTTTCTATCAACGCTGCCTTACGATGGATCTAAAACATTGAATACCTATCGTATCACAACCAGTCGGTAATATGATGAGGTTTATGAAAAAAGATCTATAAACGAAACATCCAGTGGCAAGCAATTCAGTTAGCGTGCGCGCGCACACGCCTCTGTATGCGTGCGTGCGTATGCAAAAAGAATACTTTACAGCACCTACAAATCATACCGACAATGGTTCTTTTATAAGTTACACAGACTATCAAATATATGTATACGTTGCTACAGTAAAGCCTTGGCTGTATTTTATTATTATCTTTTGTATGTAATTTAATTCTGTGTTTATTCTATATTTTGTTATTACTCCATCCATCATTAGAACTCTTGATTACATTCTCCTACGCTAATTATATAGTAGACGTAGGCATGGATACTCGATGTATCGATCCTCCGTTCGACCTTGAGTTTATCGACATCGCTAGACTCAATAACGTACCCTAATTGTATATGTAGATATGTACGTAGAGACGGCTTCAAAAGCGTTTTACATATTAATGATAATGAAGACTGAGAAATCGTCATCAAGCAGTCCCTTTGCGATGATACCTATAATTTTAGCGTGGTCGGGCCGGCACGTGCCGCAGACCCGTTGCCGGCGGCCTGGTGTCCTCCTTAACCTTCCAGTAGACTCTATGACCAAGTGGAGATCTGCCACGTATAAATAAAGAATGTTTTAAAAATTAACCTTTCAGCAGTGCACTTTTTTCTTTCACTAAGAAATGCATTCCTTTCGTGTCTGTCAAACCGGGCGCTGCCACTGGAACGGTTAACGGCTTGTTTTCACATGCAGGTTAATAGTGTTCGCAGTGCAATCACTAATTCGTAGGACACCGATTGCCATTTTCATCGCGCGATTACACTGCTTCTTAGTGCTTATATTTTTAATCGTGTAACCTCTTTGTTGTGTAATAAATTTTCAAAATTGGCAAAAAGACCATAAAATGCTAATACCGTAACTTGCGAAACCAATTAATAATTCTGCAAGTCATTGTTTATGTTAACTAAATATAATTAACTTTGCTTTACGCCATCGTCTCAACTTCTCCTACAGAGCCCCCGTTGTTAATTTAGCAAAGTTCATCGATATTCGTGCTATTAAACTTTAGGTACAAGTTTCTAGTCATTCGCTCAGCTCTCGGTCTTGCAATCCTTTTACAAGAGACTCTGCATCGATCGCTACGGGCACCACCCGGTGGGGTGCGCGCTCGTATTTACCTCCAGCAATTTTCACGATTCAAACTGGATTATAAAATGTACGCAAGAGCGAAATCGAAGTTGAATTTAAAACAAAACTCGTAGCGAGAAAGGTAGAGGTAAAAGCGATATTGTAAAACAGAAGCGTGAGTGACAAAGGAAAGGAGAATGAAAAGGAGAAGGGAAAGCCGATAAACCGGCGGCCGCAGAAGTCCGGGAACGGCGGCGGAATAATCCGGTAACCATCCAAATAATATTTCCTCGGGAAGTAACTTTTCCAGCAGAACTTTTAACGAGATGGAGAAATAACTTTAGTTTCCGCAGAAAGAAAGATGGCGCATTTTCAACCACCTTCTCGCTACGTACGAGCAGGTTGGTGGGCTATACCGATGCTCAGTGTAGGTGCTGCTCTCCATATACATTCATCTAGATCCCCTACGTCTCTATATGTTAGCGTACAAGGTCGTAACATAAAAAGTTAGATTGGGTTGACTTAGGATGAAACCTAACGTCGACAGTTCGTAAAGTCCTGTGTTAAAATCTCGAGCGTAGCAGGGCACAAAGCCAGAAATTAATATCTTAAAAATTAAATGTTACGTAACATCGAATCGTAAACACGACAAACGAGATACCCCACTTGTCTTAGCGTAACCTCGGATTAGCTTGTTCGCTCCGGAGATAAGGATGGGGGATGCCGCTAGACGAGAAACACTAAGAGAGGTTGTGACCTCCACTTTCTGTCGCGTAAAGTGAAAATACGGTTACGTCTGCAATCCTCTTAGCTGCTATAGCGACCTGTCATCGTTAACGTTATCTTACTCACGCACCGCACGAGATTTCACTTGTGTGCAACACTGCAACCCTTTGCAACGGTACGAGCAAACCGACTCCACCGGGAAACTGTGCTCCCTGAAACTGCCTGATCATAGCCAATAACTGCAAGTACTTCTGTTACCGTTCTGCACTTTCCTTATAGCATTATAATGTCTTGTCTGTATAGTCTTATGGCGCTAAGTTTTTAACTAATGCGTCAGATTTTCTTATTACTCTTCTAACGACTCTAGTCAAGATATTTAAATTTCAAAGATATCTCGGTACGTCTATAGCGTACAAAAAGAAATAATGGGCAAAGGTCTCAATCAAATACTAAACTCAATTGAGTATTAATCAAGTCTTTGCATTGATTCTTGTCTCGCGGAAATCTTGTTACAATCTCCTGCTCAAATTGCTCTACGTGGAGACAATCTCACACTTTCTTATGGAGAAATTTTGCAGAACGATTTAAAATCTTTGAAAGGTATTGGACAGTCGGCTGTAGCATGATTTGATCAGGATCGCAATGAGACTTCAGGAACGCGAAACCTTTTTCCAATTTTCTTTTTCTACGCGGTATTTGTACGTGAGACTGTACTGAGACATCCCTGATATTTTCGAATTTTTTTTAACTCGGGCATCCACAGGAACTCTACGTAAAAAAAAGAGGAGACACGCACACATATGGCACTTGGCTTATGCATATGCATGTACGTAGCGTGCAATAGGAAGAATACGCTATCTCTGTTATCGACAGAACAATTGATGCCGCACGTCGTACATATTGAATCGTTTAAACAATTTTAATAACTAATTCGAGAACTCTCCGAAGAAATTCAATTACCAAATACTTTTTCAATTTTACCGCAGTAACTTTTCGTAACCGTAAAATCGAAGCGAAGGAGCCGCTCTAGAAAATCGAAATAATTGAAATGAAAATCCGAATAAAAATCAGACTTAGGTTTCCCATTAGTCGCGGCGAGCAAGCATGACGGTTAGTATTTAAATATTATTACACGTACGGACAATACGCAAGGAAAGGTGCACCGAGCACGCACAAGTCACTGGATCATTTGATTGAATCAGTTTTCCTTACTACCTGTGATGCTCGAAGTCCATAAACAGTCCAAAAGCATTAACTGGCGAAACTCGAGATTTACGCAAATATACATTAGCTATCGACAGCCCCGGAGCGGCTTGTCCATTCTCCATATCAATTTCATAAATGGTCAAGCGCGCACCCTGTCGTTCAACGCGCGAACCACCTTAGCAGTCATTTCGTATCGAAGGAAATGCGTGGAGGCATAACAGCTCAAGCATGATGCGAATGAAATTGACATTCATTATCCTAGGCTCTTCTTCGATACTTTCATCTCACTCTTTGACATGATTTTTTTAAATTGTTTTTCATACCACTGTCATTGTATTTCTTACAACGTACACGATGCTCTAATTATTTCTGATTAATAAAAATTGTTTTTATTCCAATTAATGTAACGAGCGAACTACTTCCCTAATAGCAATTAGAACGTAGCTCTGGATATTCTGACACGGTAAATTTTATTTCCAAGGCTTTTGAAATATATACAAGTTCTCCGGGTATAACGTTTCAGTAATAAAGAAGTTCCTTGGTGTTATTTTTTTTCCCCCACTTCCCGCCCATTTCTCTTGTACTCAGTTAGTCAGTCTCTTTCCTGTAATACCTTCTATTACCATATATCTTGCGCTTCACATATACCGACGCCTAGGCACGTGTAATATATTCCCTTTTCTTCTATCACCTGCTCGAGGAATTCCTGATTGTGTTTCCTGCGGCGCTGCGCTACGATACCACGACGTGTTCTCATCGTATTTCGTTGATGTATCTACAAACCTACGAGTCACGGCCTCCTTTCCTCCAATGCCAGCAATACTTGAAGTTCTGTGTACACGAGGATGACGAGTCTTGCTGATGAGTCAACTAGCGATAGATGTTTCTACGATGATCGTTGACCGATGACCGATATTCATTTATCTTCTCCTTTTAACTTTTTCACTTTAGAAATCTTCAATAACAGTTACATGTCTCCTCATCAAACACATGCTAATTTTTCATCTTTCGCACTACAACAATGTAAAATTAATCGCGACGACAAATCGTTCCGTGTCATTGATTTCACCTGAAATTACACGCGACTTATACTCGGTGAAAATATTTCAATTTTTTTTTTTTTTCATTATACTACTTCTAATTTGGCAGCGTGGCACAAAGGATAAGCAATATCTGTAAATCGCGCCGTAAAATATATAGCCGCCATTATTGCGTCCGTTATTAATTAGCTCCGCGGAATTTCGAAACATTCCATGAAATAAATTGGTAGAAAAATTATAGGAGAATGTGAGCAATGCGTGGAGCACGAGAACTGGGCGAGGAAAGAAGGGGGGCCCGGGCGTCGGGAGAGGGGCGGAGAAAAGAGGAGAACTCGATCAATAGGTACTCGGGGGCCTTCAAAGGAAAATTCCTGACGCTATTAAATCCAATTTAAAAACTTTTACCCCTCCCCCCTTCTCTTTTCTCCCTCCATTCCTCGTTCTACCCTCCTCCTCCTCCTCCTCCTCCTCTACATCCTCAGCGCCCCCTTGTCCTTCCTTCCCTCCACACCGCTCTTCAGCTCCCTCGCTATCCAGCAGTAAATTTATTTTCTTTTGCTCCCCCGTGAAAGAGGGAATAAATTGCTAAAAGGATTTTGAACAATATAATGCTATCTATCATCTACGTGGGTCGAGGGTGAATTCTTTGATTCGACTTTCTTTTTTCTCCTTTCTTCCCATCTCACCCTCTCGCCAACTCTTCGCATTCATTCTTGACGTTCCTCTCACGTCCGTCTATCTGCTATCTCGTACTTGTATATACCTATTCCTTGTATTCATATAGCCTATCTATAGGTTGCTATTCTACTTACAAGTTTGTATGTACCTAACTATAGAGCACAGAGTATACATATATTATACGTTCGAAATCGCAATAAGCTTTGGAAATTCCATGAATACCGGAAACTCCGTTGATGATCGTTAGGTTAGGTTACAATATTCAGCAGACTGCCGCGAGTGGACTTGTCTCTAATGGAGAACTATGACCTTTCTGTTGCAGACATTCCACACGCCCAGTTTTGGAGACGAGGATTTCGACATCCCGGCCATTCATCCTCATCCACATCAGCAGCACCAACAACATCAGCAGCAGCAGCATCATCAACAGCACGATCCGATGCACACGTATCAATCGCAGGTGAACTAACTAGTTTACTTCGATTATCGAATACCTTTATCCTTAACGAAGACATCTACACGCGCGCGCACACGAGTGTAAAAGAAAAGAAGGAATTTCATCCCGGGTCGCATAATTGACATATTTTTACTTGGAATGTAATTACATGACGAGAATGTTAATGACGGCGACGATGAGAACGATAGCAGGCTCAGTTAATGACGTTAGACGGATTTGATGGAAGTGGGAATAAAAACAGTGGCGGAGGCACTTCCTTCCGAGTAGGGAAAGAGAACCTGATGGCCGAGGGCGCGCAAGGAGCGCGGCGGTACCTACGGTGATTCTGGCCTCTAAAAATAACCGCACATGAATAATGCCCGAACGCGGAAGTTGTTAAATAGAGTTAATACATCATCCTGACGTGTACCATTTTAATGCGCCGTGAAACCCGACAAGGATGCACTCCCAAGTCAAATATTGTGGAATGTGCCGGGAAGGCAGATGTCGTCTGTCACGATTCTACCAATGTCGATCCGCAGGAGTTGTCGCTGCGTCGAGACGGCGCACCTCGGATTCTTACTCAATTGACGGATCTCTTTTGTTCCAGATGATGCAAGGAAATGGCATGCAGCAATCTCCAGACGGGCTGAGTCTTGATCCTGGTGGATACCAACAGCCACTTTACATGCAACAGGAGCATCCCATGCAGCCCATCAATGTCAGGTGCGCATTTCCATCGGTAGAACTCAGTCAGTTATTGACTTTTTTAAACCAGCTATTACTGTCGATCCTTCGACCACTTACAACCTAACCTAACCTTAATTGATCAAGCAGCAGCAACGTGAGGATCCTTAAAGATTCGTTTCGAATAATCGAGAAAATAATTATAGCGGCTGTTCGACGTTAGATCCATATTCTCGTACTTTTAATTATGAACTGTTAAGAGATTCGTGGAAATCGTTGCCATACGACTACTAGGTATAGCGTGCATCCCAAAGTTCGCTGTTAGTATCGAGCATATCGATTGCGTCTTTTCAAAATTTTGTAAATCAAGGAATCTTTGAATTCTCAACGAAGATTTTAAATCTCTGTATGTACCCACGAAAATTTCAACATCTCATCGACTTTACTTACTCAGTGAGCATTTGCTCCATATCTCAAAATACTAAGATGATAAAAAAAAAGTCAAAAATATCCTTCCGTTTGTCATGTCGTAATTATGTGTCACGGAAAAAAAAAGACAGTAAATATCTGATTTCATGATATAAGAATTAGGTACACCGTCACGCGGAAGGCACGTAGGAAACACTCGAAGCGGTTATGCACACATCGATGGAACTGCTGTATCAATAACAGAAACGAACCACGATGTTTCTATATGAATAACCTTGATTCGTGTATTTTGAGACTCATACACAGCATATTAAGTTTTATGCCCGAATACTGGATCCGCAAGTTTCAATCTAGGTTACCTACTTTTCGAAAATTCCACGCGACGGCAACGATATAAAAACGATCTTAAATAGGAAATTTAACAATAAAATTAACATAACGAATAACAAAATATAAATAGAGAGTATGCGTACATACTAAGTCGATTTGTGCTATGCTAATAATACAGCAAAGACTCGCCCAATATTATTCTTCTCTGGTTCCGATGACTTAATGCCGTTTTATTTTAGGACACGTTTCTTGCTCGCTTATGCAATCACGCATGGGTTTTTTGTCCCAACTCTTGCATGTAAATATGAGAATACACGCTTCGGATCTGCAGGTGCAAGTTAAATGGACACACACCTACCTGCTGTGTTTACTCCTCGCGTGACTGGTGTCAGTGGCCGGCGCGACCGTCATGTCTGTGCAAAGAATCTAATATTTTTTCCACTCGATATTTATAAGAAAATTGGCCATTTTACTCCACTCCTATTACTAATTCTATAATTCGTTGAACTTTCGAAAGTTATTTACATTTAATTACACGTAGGTAATTGTTTGATCAAATTTCTTGTGTAATTCAATACCGAAAAATGTTCTACATATTAAATTAGTAACCAAACTAAAATTGATTTAGGACAAGTCATAATGCCACGAAATTATAGTACCAGACTTTGGTTAATTATTCAAATAAATTGCAAAGCACTTAAACATTTGGGAAAATTGAACAAAAAAAATTCCGTCTATCCAGAGGTAAATTATTTATTTTCTAATTTTTATTATTATTTATTATAATTATGCAGTCTATGAACTCGATTTATACTGCTCTAGATTCAGAAGGCGGATACTTAAAAAAAAAAATAAAATACTTATATCACGAGATCTTTATTTTTGAGCGAAACAATGGAAGCAGAGGAAGGCGTGGATGAAAATGGTAATGGTAATGGTAATGGTTTCGGTAATGGCTTTAGTAATGTTAGCGACGGTATATATATGGTAGGCGAAGGAAATGTAAAAGATATAGAAGGTGGAAAATGAAAAAAAGGAGTAATACGAGGGTGTAGAGAAGTTCGAGGGGATGAGACTGATGTAGAGTAGGCCGTAAATCGTCTTCCGCTGACGCAGCGCCGGCCATATCTCAAAAGTTATCCAATTTGTGTTAAAATAGCATTCAGCCACTAGATACTGGCAACCCTCGCGCCGTCGCCAACCATCGTCTTTCTCTGAACCGCAACCTGTCCCGAAGTATTTCCGAATCTCTCGAAAACCGCGCACCGAATTATAAACTCAAAAGGGTGCGCCATTTGGAGTTTTAACAAGACAGTAAGAAGAGGGTTCGCCTCGATATTTCGGTACCCTTTGCTTTCACGATGGGACATCTTTTATTTTGTCTTCTTCTTCTCTCTTTCTCTCTCAACAAAACAATGATCTTGGCTCCCGAACACGAGTCGACTTCCTTCTCGGAATGCTGACCTGAGAGAAATACTTCGTTAGCCCCATCGAGAACTCTCTTCCTAGAATATTGAATATCAATTAAGGTCACGAAAGGGCCTAAACCGTAAATCAGCGGTTGTCGTCCTTGAATGCAACCCGAATGAATTAACCACAATCTTTGTCCTGATAATAAACTGAAAATGGATGATTAGATTTTTCGTTTGATTTCAGTTCAGCATATAGCAGTCCCCAGGGTAATTACTCGACTATAACGTCACCGGGTCAGCAACATGCTGGGCAGCAGCTGCTTCTGCTTCAGCAACACCCACACCAACAACAACAACAGCAGCAGCAACAACAACAGCAGCAGCAGCAGCAGCAACAACAGCAGCAGCAGCAGCAACAACAACAGCAGCAGCAGCAGCAACATCAGCAACAGGTGCAAATGCAACAACACATACAGTACATGCACCCCCAGCAACAGATGCAGCAACAGCAGCAGCAACAACAGATGCAGTATCGAAGTCCCACCGGAGGTAGTCCACCTGCCATCCAACCAAATGCCATTCCGGAGAATAACAACACTACCACCAGCGAGGATAGTGATGACAGCACTCCACACTCCGCGATGGTGAGTTCAGACAGACTTTACCAAACTTATGAATTTACTCCTTGTATCAAAATTCTTTTCTTTTCCTGGTCCCTCATCATCCTTTTCTATCTGCTTCCTTCCATCTTCATCACTTTGATCGATTTTGAAACAAGGTTACTCTACGTGACACAAGACTTTCTTTGTGCTACGATTCGTTGCGGATAGTACACTCGATCCTCTTGACGCTCTAACATACACGAATAGTCATGCTTATCGAAATTAGTTTCCCTTTATTTCACTTTTTCTGTGGCTTCTATCTTCCTTCTTTTTTTTTTTTTTTTTTTTAACATTTCCAGTCGATATTGGTAGAGAGTAATGGTACGGAACTTAGAACAAGATGATATAAGTTATCCATGCCGGACCGCACAGTCATTCTCAACAACGTAGAGATCACGAAAGACAATGCACTTGAGAAAGTGGGACGAGTCCAATAAATACATATGCGTTCACATTGCTAGCACCGTGTGTGAAGCAGGTATAAAGCGCTTGACCTTAACTCCTTACTTGACCGACTGTCGCTATATACGATTCTTCAGATTGCGAGTGCAGCATGCGTGAATTTAACTTCAGAAAAGAAATTTATAACTCGAAGTCGGTTGATTTCATAGCCTTTTCGAAACTCATAGTCGCCGTAACTATAATGCGAGACATTATCAATGAAGAGATAATTGTCGAAATCGATACACGGATAATCCATCCGGTCATCATACTTCCGCGTCTCAAGCAGGGCTCCTTTGGTTAATTTTTGTTCATTCCTACGGGAGCAAGGAATCGCATGATTATTGTTATCAAAAATAGTCAAGCTATCTGTTAGTAACATTTTTTTATATAAATAAATATTATGGAAAGCAAATTACGGATAGTGAAATTTTTTAAATATTAAAATTTTCGTCGAATCGAGCGGAGCAATTTCTTTCTTTGAATTTCGTCGGTATCTTTATTCTAAGTAGTAGTGAGGTGTTAACGATTGAAGCGTTTGGACACTTGCTGCTGTGGACTGTACGCGGCCTGGCATTATAGCCCATAACTTCGCGTCCATTCAATTTACGGTAATGAGTAAAAGCGCATGAGAAACGAGAAAATTCAGAGCTTTCAAATGGCTACAGAGTTATGTCGCTAAATAAAATATTGAAAATGTTATCACCGTTTGTAAGTCGAAAGTGCTTAAAAAATACGCGACTATGCGCAGTTACACTTGATTGTCCTTTACACTTGAAGTTTTACTGTTCTCGATACGGTGCATTCTGCGCATGCTCCACATCTTTCGTTAAAATTCATGCTTTGTCTTTCTCTCACAAATCCTTGCGTAAACCTGTGTATTTATTTCTTATATATTTAATCTAAAAGTATCGTAGCGTGCTCTTAGTATTATTTTTGTATGATTGCATTACGTTCTCGTTTTCTTCTACGAAGAAAACATTTATTTTAATTTTCCACCAATTCAGCAACTGTAATTGTAAAACTTAATCAATTAGCATAGACAAGATTTTTAATTGATAATTAAATATTTGAGAGGTCCTTTTTTTTGTAATCCTGATCGATTTTATTTAACGATTAAAATTGTTCTTTATATTTAGTAGCTGTCTCACAGAACCGATAATTGAGGTAACAGTGGAGATATGAAAGACAACAACTTTTAAGCCACTCAACTCAACCACAAACAGAATCACATTAAAAGATTCCGTATATTTTCTACTTTCAAATGCAATTTTGTGGACAATAATCCTATAAAATTTATATTGACCAACGATAAAAAACGTTTTTTCGTGTTTTTTTTTTTAAAAGTACTTTTGACTTTTAAGTGATGATTTGTCAATTTTTCAACTAAGGAGATAACTTGAAAGTTATTTTAAAGCTTGATTTTTCTCGTTTTTCATGCGCTTTTACAGATCATTGCAAATTGTATGGAAACGGAATTACGAGCGTTGATGTCCGGTCACGCGCGATTCAGAGTATCAAATGCGCCTGAAGCGATTATTCAAAAATTTTATCGTTAATATTTCAATAATTAATAAACATATCGACATAATTAAAAATAATAATTACTCCGTAAGATTCACAAACATATAAACATTTTAATAAAATTTTTACATCTTCATCGCCTTTTCCATAATATTTATTTAAACAAAAAAAATGCTAATAACAAATGTGTGTTACCAGTATGCATAGAAACAATATCTTTTTGTGCGGTAATAAAGGCCACAATATTTTTTGTACTTCGTCGGAACGATACTTACCAAGCTATCAGTTACAGCGAGGTGAGAGGAGATATATAAATCGTAATTTACTCTGTAAATTACGATTTATATATCTCCACTACATAATATTACAGAGTTGTTAAAATAATAAAATTATGTTCGTGAAGGTTATTAGGTACCGGGGCGCAGAGTTTCATCAATTTTTTTGTTATTTCTTTTAACGGTAACACAAAAGAAAGGAAATAAAGAATAAGAACTATGAAAGATTACGAAGGCCAAAGTAGAAAGAGGAAACGTGAGAGCTGACACAATACCTTTTTTCGTATTCTGGAGCTCTCATTATTTCACTGTACAAATATTCTCTTTCCGTCCACCTCCCATTCACCCTTTCATTTCCTCCCTAAACCCCCCTTCGCCCCCCCCCCCCCGTTGTCCCTTTTATTTGTTTAGCCTCTCGCGCAAAAATAGATCGTATTTGTGTGCAACTGTTGTTTCGCCTCGCACAAGTCAGTTTTACAAAACTAGCCCATCCACTCTGTCCTCGACATTTTGATAGTGCATGCACAAGCACTTTCGCGAATTTTTTAATTTGCAACATGAAAAACGTCAGACGAAAGATTTAGCGTGGTAGAGTGAATTGCAGAATGATATGTCTTTGAATTTCATGAAAGTGCAGTTTCATGTTTGCAAATTTTTTTAATGTATAATTTGCCATTTTTTAGAATCCTTTTTTTTACCCGGTTTCGATGATACATTATGTAGCCTCTTGTTCGTGTATGAAAATTAAAGTTTAAAAATGGAACCTCTTAAAAATAACCATGAATCATAGTCACGATCTTTTTTTTTTAACTTGTAGGCAAACTCAAATATTAATGTTACTTATCTAAACAATGCCATTCCTTGATAGAATTACGTTTGCGTCTTGCATATTGATGCATATTGCTTTGTTTGTACAGTTGCCGTTTATGACGATGTTCTAAAATACATTTCAAAAAGTATTTACCCTAGAAATGTACATACAATGGAGTATAATGTGGAATCGTAAAAGTATTTCCTGCCTTGAAGATCCAATTTAAATCCTCTAAAATAACGTTACTTCTAAGATAAAATATTTACTAAGAATATTCTACTGGATATTGCCCAGTTACTTAAATTTATTTGCAATGCCTTTCTCGAGTTTACTTGTAGTAGTAAGGTTAGTTGTTTGGTCTGAAGTAGCAATATGGTGAAATTGGAATTTGTTCCTTAATATGAATCCAGTGAGCACATTTGCCGTGTTGGGTAAAAGTCTTGTAGTAGAAAACATTTCGACGTTATATTTTCTAGAGTTCAATTTTACCTGTGATAAAAACATAAAATCATCATAAAATGATACACGTAAAGTTTAGCGAATGGCTTACGCTACCTAATCTAACGCACTAACTTCGAAAGATCCTCTTGATTTAAAACTTGAGGTACAATTACTTTTACATTGTTTCTGATTATACAGATTTGCCACTGATTATTTTACGTCGCTATTTACAGGTATATTTTACAAACATACATACTCAATGATTAGATAATGTCACTATCTCATATGTTTACGTGGTAGTTCGAAATTTTACGGTACATGTGTTCCAATATTTATATTATTATTAGAATCCACAATTCGAATGAACAAATAGGTCGTGTTTACATACATGCCGTAGATATTCAAGAAATGTTGGGTCAACAATTCAGGCTATTTGCAGACAGCTAACGTACGTTCCTCTTAATTTCGAAATGGACTAAAAAAGCTATGAATGTTTCAAAAGACTGTACACACGCATGTATTTTATACATGAATTTGAAGAATAATGAAGCATCAAAAATTCACATCTACCTCATTCTGAAGATAATAGTACAATTTACTCGTTTTTTTTCTTTTTTTTTCATTCTCTTCCTTAATACAAAATATGCTCATTTTCATAAACTTGAAATCATTAGTATACGACGTCCTACTTTCAGAAAGAAATCGTGCATTGAAAACAAACGTGTGGAGATAAATGAGGCGTCGGCATTCGCGCAGATGGTGTCGTCGTTAGACTCGTGTGCCGATAGAAAGACTTGACGGTGCAACGGAAGTGCAATATTTCTGTCTCTATAAATGAAGAATTTACGTCGCTTATTCGTTACTTAAGCGAAACTTTCATTTTTCTTCATCTTCTGTTGTCTTTTGTGTGACTAGCCTGTCGTATTTTCGTCAGCAATATTTTTCCAGCGCCCGAGTGAATTGTATGAATGTCCTTTGTATATTTCGAAATGGGGGAAAAAAAACTTGAAAAAAAAAATCCCTAATCGCCATTGTTGAAAATTCTATAAAAGCTCATGAGATGAGAGGACTCGAAACCTGCGTACTATTACTCAGAGAAATTTTTTTATAGTTGTAGTTACTACATGGATTATGCGCCTATTTGAAAGCGCTAACTATTCGTGATTAGTTGGGGTTTTATAGTTACGATAACTAGAAATTTCTCTGAGTGTAGAGAATTCTTGTAGCGACTGTACCTTTATTCGTTCGTCGCCTAAGACTACACCTGTTTAAATAGATTAGAATTGTACGGACGTCGACAGTGTGTAATATAGTCAATTTAAAAAGAGCACGTGATATTATTTTGTATATCTCGTTATTACGCACAAATCGATAATCGTTTAGTGAGTTAGGATCATTTCTTCTTTTCATATTTCTACGTCAGTACTTATTGACACATAAGATTTTTAATTTCTATAATTTAAAAATTAAGGAATCGCCTATGCCCGTAGTAATTGGATGAAGCACATACTCGAGCGATCACCACTTGGAGACCCATCACACATGTGTCCTAGAGGCATACGTGATTTCTTTATTCTTCTTTTTTTTTTCTGCGCGACACATTTTCTTCCCAAGCATGTAACTTTTAAACAAAGGATTTTTTTTTACTTCATTTTCAAATTTCTATTTTACTATAATTAGGTTACAACGTGTCTATCCGTTACGGAGTTATATTGCAATTTATAACCTCGCGTCTGAGAGAATGTATGACCTACGCATTGATGTAAAAACCGTGTGACGTTGTAGGGTTAATTCGAACTGAAATCATCCAACAATTGGATGTAGCCAATTCCCCCTTTTCGTAAAAACAATTTTACCTTCTCGTATATCTTTTTGTTGAGAGTCACAAATCAAAGAGCGGCCTATACACACATACGAATATAGTCTACCAATAAGGCTGTAAATCAAAAAGAAATTTTTCCGCAAATAGAATGTTTTCCCTGACATTCGGTAACAGTATTGATTCGTTGCTCTTTCTTTTTTTAGTTGACTGGCATAAAACGACCTTCGCCAGAGCCAACCGACACGGTGAATAAGGCTCAGAAGAAGCCGAAGGTGCAGAAGAAGAAGAAGAAAAGAGATCCGAACGAACCACAAAAGTAAGTCGAGACACGATAATACTTTTATCAAATGATACCAAATTTATAAATTGAACAAAGTATTTCATATTCCTAAGGAGAAAAGCCCGTTCAAGTTGAATGATAAATTGACGTTCGCGCAGAACCGTGAAATAATACATAAGGGTAAAGAGCGCTGCTAGTGACAAATTGGTAAATTTCTGAATATGCTGAAATTCGCAGATCAATCAAATAGACTGTGCTGATTTCGCCCCAGCACCCTCCTATAGCTGGATCGTGAAAGCCGTATACATAATTTAATAAAAAAGAAATTAATTTCTACACCTCGCATATCCTGGCTGCGTTCTCCTTTCTACTTTTCACCCTATTCCCACTGCTCCTTCTATTCGCTTCCCGAATGATCCCAATGTTCTATTTAACACTAGACATACCGAAGATATTCGTTAAGGGCAAATTTACGTTGAAAACAGTCAAACTTACTGGCGATGGTAGTTCTAGTGTTAAATACAGAGTTAAAGAAAAAGGGTTCCGTGAAGAACGAAACCTTCATTAGTGTTGACATAAAAGGAAACGCGTGACTCATTTTAAGAAACGGCTTCCCAGTTTGACGATGATACATCACGTAGTGAAAAAAACTTGTTCTTCGTTCGTAAAACATCGTGATTCGTTCAGATATCCATTTACATTACGAAAGCTAAATTAACAATAATACGTGTCCGATTGCTTCGATTTAATGAAGGTATCGCGCAGTATGCTCGCTAAGGCAAAACGATAGGGTGGACGGAGTGGGACGGTGGGTATAAGTTATTACCATCATGAATTGGCAATTACCGTTATTGTTGCAGCCCTTTGAATGTAGGACATGGTGGGTCCAGCTGCAGGTACAAGCGGGCGTGTTGCATCCCAGCATTGCAGAGAAACAGCTAGCCGCTTTCTATACTCTATTCGTAATGATGGTGTGTCGTAGGACCATTCCATTCGTGTAGCAATAATGCCGTAATAGTTGAGCCAGATTACACGGTTATAGTCGGATTAGCGATAGTTGTTACTCGCTCCTATAAATCTAAACTCGACGCAGCGGCGGAGTTCGTGCTGCTGGTTCGAATTGAGTCGAGCAAAGCCGAATCGTGCCGAGCGTTTACGAGATTCCTAAATACTCGCCCATCTCAAACATTTGTCCTCCGATATTCTCTAATCTGATTGTCTATGTTTTTGTCTACTTTCAGACCAGTCTCTGCGTACGCACTTTTCTTCAGGGACACCCAGGCAGCGATCAAGGGACAAAACCCCAACGCGAGCTTCGGCGAAGTCTCGAAAATTGTCGCATCCATGTGGGACGCCCTAGATACCGATCACAAGAACGTGAGTACATGCTACGATAATTCCGTCGTCCCTGTAATGTACCGAGGAACATTTGGAAAATAATTACCGAAAGGAAATTCATAGAGCTAAAGTGACCTCGAAGTCGACCGTGAGAACGATTCTGCAGATAGGAACATAGGTACATAGTATACTGCACTATGCACAGTCATTAGACTGTACGTCTGGCGTACCTGCTTTGATAAGTACAGTGTGCGCTCCCTCTCATAAATAACACATGCTTACGGAAAAGTATATAGTCGCTTGATCGTAGCTCCTTGACACGCGATTCGTCGGCCACCATCACCAGCTCTGGTTTATGATACTGTACTTACTATTAGAAACCCTTCTCCTTTCTTTTTTCCATTCCTTATTTATTTTTATCACTCCTCTTTAGTATTAAATTCTACTTGCTCTTGCTATCAACTCTGGAAGTGTCTGTCTCGTTTATTTTCTTCGTCATAATTATGCTCGTTTATGATAAATTTTGAAAAAACATATATCCCAAGTATCTATTAAACGGACAACAAAAAATTGGCGATGAATTCGCCACGGTCAATTTAAATATAAACGATAATCGTTCAAAGAAGCTAAAACTTACTATAAAATTTTTATGCGAATGTGGAATTGTACTTTATGAATATTAAAGTGTTCCTCGTGAAGTCAATAATATTACCAAAGTGTAAACAATTTTTCTGATGTCGATTTAACGTTGCTTGAACAATTAGCGATTTAGCATGAGAGAATATAATTGTGGCTGGTCGTAGAAGCAACTGCGTTGAATTATTATCGATGCTGGAATTTTAATAGTGTATAACGCAATAAGAAACCGCTTTACGAGGCTTTTTATTATTCTACTAATTCCTCGGTTGCTTCTTACATTATGTACCAGTTATTATTATTCTCGAGCAGCAATACGAGAATCAATTCTTATTTACTTCGTGACATGCCAGAGTTTAGTTGTACTCCTATATACATAGAATATAGTATGCTTGACATTAATCATTCTTCATGTATCATAAATACAGAGATAATCTCGGGAAAGTGCATTTTAATTTAAGAATATGTAGGACACGAGGCTGCGCGGTATTGTGAATGTGTTGTGACGTTCTGCCGTCGTATAGAATCTTGATTAAATTCCTCCTACTCCTATTCTCCGTCCATTTTATGTTTTACTTATCGTTTCACAATCACAAACGCATATTCAAACATCGTTTCCTGACGTCGCCCCTGCAGGATCAATAAACGTTACACAAAAGTTTCCATACATAACTGGAATAAGAATTCATCTTTTAGCAAGTATTATTATGTGGTTCTGCGCATGCGCACAGCAGGTTTTTTTTTAAATCGTATTGGAAAATTGAATTGGATTGAATATCTATTGAGGAACATCAATTTTCAGCGTGATATGAAAATATTCACTACATTTAATCATTCTCTTTCCGCTGATTTATCGAGACTCTACGTAAATGCAATTTATACAGAAAATAATTGTTGAAGGTTCAGGGAATATAATTACATCGTTTCGTATTAAGAAGATATTGATTTACGGCAATCGGGCGCCTGTCCTTTAATATGAAATTAAACAGGTTTCTATATGGATTTTTCGTCTATAGCCTTTCTCGCGCTGCTTTCGACGCACAGACAACAAGTCAAATTAAACTGACGTTCAGACATGGTACATGGCAAAACTACTTAGCGCCCGTATATCAGACACGAAGACAAAAAACTATGGTTACGGTAGATGAGAACGATACGTAATGATAACGATATCAGGAATAATAAAGAGGCGTTGAAATAATATTAAAAGGATCATAATTAAATACGCAAAATAACAGTTGTTTTATCTCAGACCGATGTCTCGGTAAACTGCTACGACGCCATTTTGCTATAAAGTTTCACTATGAAATCACGACAGGTGCATTCTTACTGTGCAATAATATGTAGCTATATACCTAAATAAACATCGGAATATATGCGCATTGTTTAAGCGTTGGTAAGACTTAACTTACACGTATATATACCCTATAATGCTAAGACTTCACTGCAATTTCTGTATTACGTTGTATGTGTACGCGGAGTCAGAAGTTACGAGCTAAATATCCTCGACGTCGACGTTTTCATGATCGTGAAATATTTAGGGTACGCCGTATAAATAAGAAGGAATGGGACCGTGCTTTATTTGAGAAATTTATTACCTTTGTGAACTGAGCGAAATTTTATTTGGTCTTATTTTTCCTCATCGCGTAACGAATTTCTCGTGTTTACTGACGAATGCGATTCCCCGTGAATAATTGAGCGCCCTCGAAATTCGTAAGCAAGCTACGGCCAAATTTTCATGTATTAACTCTCCTTGAATTAAATTTTGATATGGACGCAAGAGAATATTTTTTAGTGGCCTCCGTAGCCCTCATGTAATTTCGAACGTTTTTTCGTTTCGTCGAAGTAGCTATACTGCCATACGATAACGAGCAGGAAGTCGTACAAATAGGTTTCCGGGAAGACGTTGAATATCATGGAAGAGACTGGAAATGAAATATTAACGATTCACTGCTGAATGGAGTATTTAATTACGCTGGGAAACAATCGTCATTGTGCTGCTTTTAAGTTTTAATTAAGTACCAAAGGGTATATGACCAAAGGTATTCATGATATATACAACATGTGTATACATTTCTGCTTCACATCCAATGAGTATTTGTTTCTTGTATGGTTCCTTTCTTTAATAGAGACTGTTTGCTACCATTATTTTTTTTTTTTAATTATCGTATATAGAGGTAGCTACTGTACCTACAGCCCTCTCTAAAACGTGAATGACTCGAAAAGAATGAATACACGAGGATCATGAGAAAAGCCTCTTCTCGGATCGGAAGCCATTCTAAATTCATTCGCGTATAATATAATTTTAATTGTTGTGCAAATCCATACTGTACAGTGGACACAAGATGACTCTTTCAAGTTGCGCAACGATTATTTTAATGTTTTAATGTTACCGGCTAAACCATAAAAGTTTATTATTATGTGAGAGCTGCTTTACCGATAATGTGTGAAATTATAATTTGCATACATCACGCAACATTCACTTTACTCGTGCAGTGCAGATTATCAATCTGCAATAATCTTGCATTGTTCCTGTTACATCATGGGATGAGATTATTTTTTCTATTGTCCTTGCAAGATTATCTGGATAGCGCGATTACACATTATCTTCCAGACAGCCGTTAAGAAAAGCGTATGTAAAATGATTCAATTTCTGCAGGTTTATAAGAAGAAGACTGAAGCTGCGAAGAAGGAATATTTGAAGGCTCTTGCAGCGTACAGGGCATCATTAGTGAGCAAAGGCGCAGCGGAGAATGATCAGCAACAGCAACAACAGCCCCCACAGCAACAACAACAGCAACAACAGCAGCCGGTGCAGTACGGTGGATATGCCGGATATGGAGGAAATGGACCGCCAGGAAATGTCGCTTATCAAGTTTATAGTCCGCAACAAGCTCAGCCACCTTCGCCTCAACAGCATCAACAGCATCAGCATCAACAACATCAGCAACAGCAGCAACAACAACAGCAAATGACGATCAAAAAATCTCCTCACCACCTTGCAATGCAGGCCAATCCTCAGCAACAGCAGCAGCAGGTATTTTGATGAATTTTCTTTACTTATTTGTCTTTCAATTCTTTTATTTATTATCAGCACAAAAACCTTTATCCTGTTACACATATAGAAATTTTACGATATATTTTTTTGGTATTTCAGGCACTAATGAACAATACTATGGCGCCTCCACATATGACGCAGCAACAGCATATGCAACAACAATACATGCAACAAGTACGTAATTTGTTATATCATTCCTTAGGTTAATTTCCAGATAATGAATATGCTAAACAGCATATGTTGGCATCATAGCTTATAAGTTCATTGTATATGATAGATTTGTTATTTCATGTATTTGGCTGTATCTGATATCATTGCTCAATGATATGTATCACTTAAGGCCCATTCACACATTTCAGTGCCGTGTATTCCCCTTACGTATCCGGTTGCATCAGTGTGAAAAATGCACACAAATTTCAGAACTATTAAGTAAAGCACTGAGATAGAAATTGAAATGCGAGGGCAGTCTCACTTAAATATATAAAATAATTTTTTTATGTCAGTGCACGGACATGAATAGTACATACGGTTACGGTACAGAAATGTGTGAATCAGCCTTTATATATTATACCCGTTATCAATGGCATAACAATTACACTTCAACGAATTATCATGAGTCGCTATACACATTATGCAATCAGAAATAGAAATAAATTATAAATAATAATGGTTGTGTTCATATCCTATTCGTATACGTCGATTTATGGAACGATTCGAAATACCATAGTATTAGTCAAAGCAATCGTTATTTAGTGTCCTCTCAATACGACCAGTTAGTTCTGGTATTAGAGTGAAGGCTGTACCAAAAATAATAGTAAATACCTCTTATTCCGTCCGATGTTCGCTGGCGTATTATTTCTCAAAAATAGAAAAAAATAACTGATATTAAATTAAAGTTCTTGCAACTGTTACTAATCGAGCGCCCAAGATGGCCGCCGTGAAGGCGGTCGATGGTTCCGGTCAAGTTTTTTCCATTCTCCGCCTCAAATCAGCTGGAGCTTATTACCTCGTGAGTGCATTAACGTTGTGCTAACATGCTTATACTGACGTGATGAATAGCATTTTATCGTTATCAGGAAATGAGGATGAAAATAAACATATGACTACATAACCTCAGTTTATGTTTGGTGTATACGTGAAATAATATTTTTTACAAACTATTCAAATATTTGTTCAGAATTTCGTGAGAAAAAATCAGTATTCTACCTTTTATTTACCTCAGTGCATTGATATTATCAGTGAATTAGCCGTTTTATTCTATTTTTAATTTGTTCAGGTGCCACAACAGCAAGTGCAGCAGGTGTCGGTGCAGCAACAACAAATGATGCACATGAGTCCTCCTAGAGCTGACTCCTTATCGAGTCCTCCACCTGTTAGTGGTTCTCAAGGTGCTATGGGTGGTCAGCGACCACCCACAAATGCTTGTATTCGTCATGGATGTCCAAATCCTGCTGTAGCTAATAGTGAATGGGAAGATGAGTACTGCAGCAATGAGTGCGTGGTCAGCCACTGCAGGTTTGTGTGAGCATTGTTTTGAATATTTTATATTTCGTTCATTTACATACATGAAATATTTTAAAGGAACTTTATATATCGTATCAGTGAATATACAAAATATTGTTAACGATGAATATTTACTGAATTAAATTTAGTATACCAAGATTTTTCATTCGTTCAACTGAGTTTTCCACATTACCAGTGTAATTTGTTGTAATATAATACATAAAGTTTCAATCAAAATTTTTTTTAAGTATGTCACATAATTTGTGTTATTCAATTTCAATATTTTTATATTGCAGAGACGTATTTACTACGTGGGTATCATCAAATCAAAATCCCCAGCAAAATTTCTCCACCGTAAAGTAAGCAGTTGGCTAGAGATGACCTAAAAGTTTTAATTACTCAAAGGCCTCGCACTTGGGGCCTGTTGTTGACCCATTAAGTAAGGTAATTTTACACAATATGTACATAGATTAACGTAGTGAGAGTTCCGAATCGCTGAGAAAGGACCACAAGGAGGCCCATTGGAGACTGGCTTGGATGTACGGGTAGAATGCCAATATGCAAAAAGGCGATACGACTGTAAACTGCTAAGGAAAATTGTTGATCTTACACGACAGTTAGGTTACATAACCTACAGAGCCACAGGCCAAAAACTTGTTACTAACTTGTGAGAAAGACCTTTTGCCGAAAATTCACTCGGATAGAGACTCATACATGTAAATACGTGAAAAGGACATAATAAAAATTCGACTGCTTCCCCGGAATTGATATCTACGAAGGAAGTCGATGAACAGAAATTAATATTGTCCGCTCCTATTTCGTATTCTCGTTAAATTCGTCTGATCGATTACGAGCTTGTACACGAATTTTTAACTTGGACCGTTAAATTCTGATCGAGCGATCGTGTTACGCGTATCTCTCGAAAGACTATACTAACGATAAAGTACAAGAAACGAAGGGGAAATGTATTGCATGTAAATAACTATGTGCGAATGCTACGAATGCTTTGTAATTTTGTGAAGACAAAATAACGATCGGACAGAGGCAGGACAGAAGAACTTGTAGAATAACTATATTACTTGGCGGTGCCATGGCCGGTTGTTGCATGTTTCACTTTTAACATTTAGCTAGGAATATAAATAACGAAGATATATTAATTAAAGTAAATTGTACCCGACGTCATGGGACGACGGTAGAGGCTGTTAGTAATGCGCTCAGATAAAATGGTCTAGAGTTCAAAAGCAAAGAACTAAAGTTCCTGATTGTCACCTTCTACTTCGTCTCGTGGCTTCGACGTCACTCAAGCTTATGATTAAACTGAACATCCCACCCGAACCACTCGAGTTTGTGCTAATCACTATTTTCACGAGATTTTTCCTTCGGACTCACGTACGTATCACTCGAACATGACTTCGACGTTAGCATCTCTACAAAATATATAATATTATAACGAAAACGAAATACATCGGATGCCACGTTTCGCGAAGCGTGTATTTGTTGAACTATGTGTGTGAAAAAGAAGAATAGTGCGTATTAGATTAAGCTGTTCGTTTACGAGAAACGAATAAAAGAAGTTCTTATTCGAATACGTGAGGATTTAACTTTTATCCGTCCGTGGAAAAATATCGTGAAGATTGCTCTATAAGACATCCCAAAAACTGTATAGAATTCGAAGATAGCCAGGATAGCGATAGGTATATCATGGTCTAGAAAAGAGCAACAGGGCTCCACTATACTTATTTTTGTATCACCTCTACACGCAGTAAATCCATAGAACAAACCACGTGCAACCTTTTGGTATAACAGAAATTTTCGAACAGCAAAAAAAACCAATGTGCGTTTTCAACTCCTATATAGACTTCTATATGTATTGCAGGCAAAAATTAATAACGGATGTTTTTCAACGTCTCTTGCGTATCCTGACACTTTCTATCTTGAAATACGATTTTTACCATCGACATCCGTGAATAGGATAAGAGAAGAATTACACATGAAACTGTGAGACCCGACGATCCTTTTAAAATTGTCAGGCTATATACGCTGCAAAATGACCGGTATAGCCAAGATACATTCTAAATCTTTAAGTTGATAATGGCGTGAACAATTAGTAGTTTTTGTATCACTGATAAAGCAACGCCGCATTGGAAGAGAGCGCGTTCTTTTTGTTGTTTCTAAAATAGTTTTTAATTATTTAGTGATTCAATTTGGGCTCTGAAATAAATAAATAAATATATATATATATACATAAAAGTATAAAAATTAACGTATTTTCGCGTTTGCGTGAACTATGCCTTTGGCGAATGATCTTAAGGCAAGTGAAATATCTAATTTGAGTCAAGCATTGGTTAGAGATGGGAAAATAAATAATTGAATAGTTACAGATGATATATTGTACGATGAATCGTATTGATAAAAATAATGCATCTAAAAGTGTCTGATGCCAACATCTGGCACATGTCGAGGCTCCGTTGCTGGTATCAGAATATTATTTCACATTTCATGCAAACGCGCAGACGTATTTTTAGATTGTTTGTTTCTATTACTCTTATGTAAATACATAAATATATTCTATAGATTTATAGGTTACAGTGTAAACATAATCAATACTGTATTATACTGATAACAATTTGTGGTATATTACAAATACAATAGGACATAATTATTATTGATTATTGAGTAAAAGTAAGAAAATATTGGTTAGTGTTTGCCCGCATTGTTCCCGTCACGCAATGGGTACAAAGGCGTATTATTAAGGTATCAAGCAAACAATACAGAAAACACAAATTTCCTTAACCAACAGACCTTTGATATCCGACTTTTTGACCCTCGAGCCCCCAAATCCTCGCAACACGTTTCCACGTTCGCGTGCACCTCCAACGCGCGAACGATACAATTTTACAACACTAATCATAATTGCATAAACCTATATTAAAAAGAATAAGTCTAGAAGCTATCAAGCATATAATAGTAGTACTAGCACTACGCATCAAATGCTAATATATGATGGTGATTTGCAATGAATTTATGTTCATTTTTATTGTTTTCTGTACAAAGACTTAATTAAACGATTTCAGTCCCAAGAAAGTTTCGTGCTTTTTACTTTACTATATCGTCGCCTATCCTCTTTCACAGAAATTTCGACCTGATTGCTCAACGAATAACGAGGCGCGCTGGCAATTACAATGGAATTTCATTTTAATCGTTACCGTTGTGCAGCCAAGCATTTCAGCCAGCTAGCACACGTTACTCCAGGTAATAATGTGGTAACCTGTGCTCTTTTTTTTACCAACAATTCTCTTGTTCTCTTTTTATCAATTAAAACATTCCAGTGCAGCATACAAATGCACCGGATGCATCCACCGACTAATAATTCTGCACCTTACGGACATGAGAAATATCAAATAACGCACGGCGCATGTAACCGAGTCATTTAAATTCTCACTATACAAGCTACTTGAGCAGCAAGACAATGATGGATATTTGGATAATGTGCATTCCACGATATATTACTTCTTCCATGGTAATTTATTCAACAACTGCGATAAAATTTGACTACGGCCGTAAGGTTGTTACGTTTGAGTTAAAATACTTTTCTCCGTATAAAGAAACATTACTCAACCGTCAGGTAAAATCGAAGAAATATTTTAAATCCAGCAAACGATATAATCATTACGGTATTGTAATTAAGTGGCTGATAAGCTTTAAGTGTTTTGCCAAAATAATCTCGAATAAATTTTAGAGTCGAAACCTTACGAACAAAATTAACAGACTTGTTCTTTAAAGTATTTACAGCGGAACGAAGCTCCTCCTTATAACGTCTGCGAACGAAGTGGTTCTCAATTGGAGCATTGTATACTTTCCATTGCGTCAAGCTGTTCCAATTATTTCAATTAAACTGCTTCCGGCCTAGTAAAAAGTATGTAAATGGTAGAATGAATTCAGACCCTTGTGAGATTAATGTCTTACGCTGACATACACACCTACAACTATTTCGTGTTATAAAAAATGCACTTTGATGGACTACTGAGTCAAATGTTAAATAGTCTATGTAATTCCAGTAATATATTATTCATACGCTTTTCACTATTCGTTAATAATAATATTCAATATTCGGATAAATTATAAGTCTATGTTGTACAAATATTTTATTGCTTATCGTTATTTTATAATGCCATTGAACCTTAATAAGTAATAATGAAACATATAAACCATAAATTAAAATTTCAACGTTTGCGTTTGGTGATTTTTATTACTCAGTGCAACTTAATTTAATTCGTACAGCTGCTACGTACCTGCAAATTAGATAAGTAACGTATGTTTATCCTAGATTATGGTTCAAAGCATAATCATAATGCTGGAATTAGTTAATTTCACCTATCGATCAAATTCCAAAATTATTTAAGATTACGAAAAAAATACATGACGTGAGTCTGTTGAATTTAAATTACCGCAGTAACAGCTGTTTGCGACATTGATTACTTGCGAATAATCATTCGCAACCGAAAAAAGAATTCAAAAACAAGTGTTTCAGGCCACCTTGTTTAACTGTTTCCCATTTCCTAAAAATTGTGTAAAAGTAATTTGTATACATAATTCTTAAAATTATAGCACGAGTACTCTGGTAATTGCTATAGATAGATTCAGCAGAAAATCATGACAGTTTTACAGAAATGATATCCTGTTAATCGTATCCATGTAAAATTTTCTCGACAATACCTGAAGCCGGACAAAAAACGTTCTGTTGTGCAACGATTGGAAATTCTGCTAATCGATCCGTGACACAATGAAGCAACAAATTGGATATTGGATATCGAGTAAAAAATAAATTTGTAACGTGTACTCGATTAATTAATGTCGTTCGTTGCGACATCAACAAAATAAATTTTAATTAAAATTAAATTAATATATTATCAAATGTATATTATAACAGTATATAACACGAGATCTATACTTGACATTTTGATGTAGATTCATGCTCACACAGTGACGTTTGAAATGAGCAATTAAAGAAGGCTATGAAAGTTCTATAAACCTGTTACATTCAATTTTTCCAAAAAAAAAACTTAACATTTTTTGGCCACAATTGAGCTTTTATCAAAGAATACCGATTAGACTATATAAATCCGATAACGGTACCTTTTGTATAGATTTATAAATTCAAACATTATTCGTAGCGATTATTCCTGAACACAAACCTAAACTTCTAACATATATGTATGATGTATTCTTGAACACAGTCATCTTGCAACTTGGCGTGGAGTGACATAATAACATAAAACTTGTTTAATAAAAAAAAACCTATTATCTCAATTAAAAATGTTGAAAAAATTAAAATCCCCATCTATTATATACCATTATCCGTTGTCGAACTTTTATAATTAAACCTTTTGTTAAACCTATAATAATACAAATAAATTTGTAGAACGTAATGTGAACGGAACAAAAACAGGAATCTAACTCACTCAACCATAAATGATTTTTTACTATAGACCGGTTGGACCGGAGTAATATCAGTAAAATCTAAATTATTCACATAATAGTCTTGAAGTAAAACTTTTATTGAATAATAATCGTTTAATTATAATAATTATGCAACAGTATTAAATAATTTGTTACAATTGTCTCGTCATTCATGTCCTAATCTTGCAAGTTCTTATTATATTTTTGAATACCACGATGAACTAAAGGCTCGTTGTAATGCGCATAATTCAGGGTAGACATGAAGTAACCACAGAGATGAGTAGGGAGATGCACAACGCTACGATTTTAGGCGATACCAAAATCCTGGCGCTAAATCGTAGCGGCGAGTCTGGAAGTAGAATTTTGTGAGCA
>JASANN010000352.1:3403856-3594196 GCA_031762395.1 Calameuta pygmaea | reverse complement strand
TTTCCTTCCTGAGGTTTTTCCCCCCTAGTCCTGTGCGCGACAGCCGCAGGACTCGGGGGTTTTCCTCACAAAAAAAAACACGGTCCCCTGTGGGGCCTCGGAGGGGTCATTACTCCCTTGTGGAGAGGTAGAACCTCACGGAGATGGGCGGGGAGGGGCCCATTTCGCTCCCCTATCCTTCTTTACCCAGTGTACTCTTTTCTCGCTCCTTCAGAATAATATGCTCCTCGTGCTTACGTTTTACGCATCTTCTTCTCTACCTGTTTCCTCAGTCCTTACAATCTCTCTTCTTCACTCTTTCTTTTTAACAATCTTCCTCTTTTTCCGTTCAGCATCTTCCCTGGCTGCTGCCACCAAACGTTTCTACGCTATTTTCGAATCTCCTGTTCCTTCTTATGTCTCTATCACTCTCCTTCTAGTATATGCTTCAAAACCAACCTGTTAGAAACTCCTTTGAAAAAGGAAAAGGCCAAAGTGGTAGCGCATATAACATACCACACGACAGTGATATACATATTTAAAATATATCTCTAAAGGCATATTGTTATTGCTTATCTTTCGCAGGCCATATATGTACATTTGTACTTCATATACTGTATCATTATCGCATTTGTCGAATAAATGATCTTTAAACACTTATACACGTTTATATTCTTTTGCCCACTACGAATATCCCAGAGTACGAATGAGTTCTGTCTCTCTCTTACTCTCCTCCGTCCTAAAAGAATCCTCCACCTCCCTTATGCTTCGACACCCCCTTTCGGCTCTGTTCCATTTTCTATGCCATTATTTCCAGTCCATCTCGGCCATGTTATGTATATCCTGACTTCACTTCACTTCATCAATACTACTTTCTACGATAAAATGATTTCAAATGTAATTTGAAAATCGCATCGTCGAAATTTCAATGGAGCAATTCATATTAAAGGAATTTGCATTAGTTCGACTATTCGCCGATAAGGGGGCAGCACCTTCTGGGCAAGATAAGTGACGCCATCTCTGAGAGAACCAGTGAACTTTCTCCAATCAAATAATTCCGGAATCGGAATTTCAGTGGGTTAATTATTATCAAAGAATTCGCATTAGTTCGAATTTACGCCGGTAAGGGGGCAGCACCTCCTGGGCAAGATAGGTGGCGCCATCTCTGAGAGAACGAATGAATTTTCTCCGAACAAATAATTCCGAAATCGCATCGTCGAAACTTCAGTGGGTCAATTCTTATTAAAGAATTCGCATTAGTTCGAATTTTCACTGATAAGGGGGCAGCACCTCCTGGGCACGATAGGTGGCGCCATCTCTGAGAGAACCAGTGAACTTTCTCCGATCAGATAATTCCGGAATCGAAATTTCAGTGGGGTAACTCTTATCAAAGAATTCGCATTAGTTCGAATTTACGCCGGTAAGGGGCAGCACCTCCTGGGCAAGATAAGTGGCGCTATCTCTGAGAGAACGAATGAACTTTCTCCGAACAAATAATTCCGAAATTCCATCATTGAAACTTCAGTTGGTCAATTCTCATTAAAGAATTCGCATTAGTTCGTATTTTCGCCGATAAGGGGGCAGCACCTCCTGGGCAAGATAAGTGGCGCCATCTCGGCGAAAATTCGAACTAATTTTGAGTAGTTTAAAAATTCAAGAGTAGACTGCAAGTTCCAGAAAGTAAATGGATGTTTTGAAAGTGGTCCTATCGCAATTTAGCCTGTACCAGCCTCTTAAATAGATCGTTCTGACTTTCTGCGTTGAGAGATCTTTCAAAAAATTAAGGAAAAAGCCCTAAAACTAACCCTTTCCGAGATATAGCTGATTTTCGACTTATATTCGGAATATTTTATCTTTGAAACAATGACGGCGAAAATGGAGCGTGGGTGAAAAGGGTGTCAAAGCATAAAGTAGGAGGAGAAGGATGCAGTTAAGACGGTGGAGAGTAAGAGAGAGGCAGAACTCATTCGTACTCTGTGATATTCGCAGAGGGCAAAAGAATATCAACGAATAAGTGTTTCAAGATAATTTATTCAATAAATGCAATAATGATACAGTGTATGAAGTACAGTTGTACATATATGGGTCGTGAAAGATTAATAATAACAATGGAATTAGTGATATAATTTAAATATATCACTGCAATATAATATACATGTTGTATGTTAGATGCGCTACCACTGTGAACTTAGTTTTGAAGGATATACTAGGAGGAGAGTGATGAAGACATAGGAAGGAATAGAAGAGTCGGTTTGAAAAGAGTTCCTGCTTTCAGTTTTGTCACTCAAATAGGTTATGGTACAGAACTCATTGAATATACCGACAAAATATTATCGAGATTTAATTTCGTTTGGGAAGTTGAATGCGGATGTAATGTTCGTTCTCATCTTTATAATCCTCCCTTGACGTTTTTTAACCTACGGTTAGTAAATGAATTTTATTGTAAATTTGATTGTAACTATCAGCGAGTTCAAGAAAGTATTATCTACGATTGTAATAGGGATGAAAACCTTAAATAATCACGTTCAATGTGTTCAAAAAGCTTAGTGTAGCTGGCACGTTACGCCGACGCACTTTTAATAAAGTGTGTCGCCTAAAAGTATTACTCTGATATACGATACAAATTTAAAAGACACGATTCATATTTCGTTAACTGTAGGTGGAATGAAATTAAATTAGGTTACAGTAAACAGTTTTTATTAGGTTGAACTTTCATACCTATTACATTTCGGTGTTTATAAAACAAGGACAATGTTTAGTACATGTTATATAAATGGTATACATTTTATGTCAAACATGTTATAAAATCGGTACTTGCGTGTTATATAACTGTACCTGTTATGTGTAAGCCGGAGTAAAACTAAAGATGAATCTGAAACATTAAAACGATAATTAATACACCTCTTAATAAATGTGTAGTTAAAAATGGGTAGATAGAAATTTATTTTGTTTCGATTGTGAATTATAAATTAATATAAACGTTCATCGCGAACTATATTATTTGTACTCAGAAAATGTAAAACATGATAAAATCAATATTCTAAACATGCGTGTGAATTAAAAATTCGCAAAAAAATATATTATTGTGGAACTTTTCTCTAAGAGTCGCTCGATTGTCCAATTACCTTTCTGTAATTTTAAGAATTTTAACTTCATTAGCTTTAATAATTTAATATACTTCCTCAGATGGAAGACACAACTTTCCTTTGTTCACCAAGCAGTGAGACTACAATATTTATTTACATCTAAGAGTATTACTGATCATTACTAACTTTCTCATCAAGTAAAAAGTCCCTAACTGATCCCAATTCCGCAGCTATCGCACTCGACCCAGGCCATCTCCATCTTTGCCTGGAGATTTCTTCTCATTCCAGGCAGTATACGGTGGTTCAGTGCTAAACTAGGTCTAAAAGCCTACAAAAAGTTTATACATCCGTCTAACACAATGACTATAATTTTATTTAAAATTAATTTAGAAGATACATTTATATACATAAAAAATGTATGACTATTACAATAACTGTAAGTAGTATAGACATTACTTCGTGCATGTGTAATAATATAATATAGATTTGTGTCACTTATACTCAATATTCAATATTTGCTTACAATTATCATCTAATTTGTATCAGTTAACTACGAATGATACCGGAATGTCATTAAAACTTCTGTTGGATCGAACAACAAAATTCGCACGATATCTAAGACGCAATCGCTTGAACGAACATAACTTGTGTAGGCCTGTGATAAGGACGAAGTTTTTTTCCAGGTTTCATATGAACTCCCAAAACACGAACCGCATCATTGCGTCATTGCGTCATTGCATCATTGCATCATTGCAACCGATTTCATTTACTAAGAGCAAGTCGAAAACGACCTTTATGAGCGCATAACAACCGCGGGGACTTACGCGTCCAACGAATAACGAATTAACAAATCCCTGCTACGCGTAATGAAGCGTGTCCTCGTAAAATCGAACGATATTTCATATTTCGTTCCTGAAATTATAAATTATTAAATACGCGCTCAGGTTATCCGCCACGGCACTACGATACAACGGTTTATATGTAACCAATATTACACTTAAACAGGTGTGCTTACGAATGAATCGTTTAACTACGTTACCTTACACAATGTAAAATACAGACACATAGGCTGGGCTCGCACTTACAATGTACAACAAATCATTTAAATATTTTAAATAGGATTATTTAGGACTAAGGCACTGGTTAAAAGTGGTTTCACCATAAGAATTAAATGGACAAATTATTTTGAGGAAGTGCGTTAGTCCTGAATAACCTTATATATATATATATTTATCTTTTTTTCTTTCGATTCACTTTTTTGGGCAACATGTAACAGATACTTTGAGATTCTTGCGATAGAACACTATCTACATCTTACAATATACTGTTGTACAATAAACCAGATAAGTTTGGCCAAGTGATTCATCAATCATTTCACTGGATATTATTATAGTAAGGAAAAATCGTTCTGACTCTAAGTAAAATGATATTCAAATAAAAGAAAAGAGAAGGACAACTGTTAGTGATACGTTTATGGATTTTTTTGTTTGTAAAATTTCATCAATAGAAATGCTATTAGAATTAGAATGGCTAATCAAATTTATTGAATGTTTAATAATACATAATAATTTATAACAGTTGTTTTAGCCCAAACGTTAAAAATTGTACCTTTAAGGTTTTATGTTTATTAAATCTGTAACACTGTGAAGTAAAAAAAAAAGTTTTAAATGTTAGTGTATACCATTCAATAAATAGTACTAGACAATATACCACAGAATTGTCTGAAAATAATTTTATGCTACAGTATTTTATATTGGACTGATATCGCGATGTCCACGAAGTCGAAAATAGAAAAATGAAAGGTCCCACTTGAAAAATAGAGTACAGACCAATTGCACAATGTTAGATAGTACTTTTATAAAGTAACCACGCTGTATTAATAACATGGTAAAATATTTTGATGCATCACTTCGCGGGACCACACTGTATATTGTTATGCACATTTATGCATATATACATATATATATATGCATTCACTCATCGTCAAAATCTATACATATATAGATATACCTGCGTCTATACGGTTATACGCCTTCATTAATATATCTATATAAATACAGCATTTTTATATTGTTTTAATAATAAATTTCATATATCATCTGTATTTTCATAAAATGCACGACACAAAAATAAATGCTTGTATTTTAATATTTTTTCTCTCCCCCTTCTCCTTCCACTACATATACTCTCGATTAACTTTAAAGTTTAATTACCTTTTTACAAAATATCACAAAAATCGCACCAGCCTTTGTTCGCAGCAGAAAACCCAAATCACTTGAGAAAATCATGCGTAAAAAGACTACCTTGCTTTCTCCGTTTAGCTCATTTAAATTTAACGACCGGATTCCGGTCTGTCGAATATGAAACACATCCTTCCTAAAACTCTAAACACCAACTTACACGTTAAACGAACGTTTTCTTTTTCTTTTTTTAATCATTTTCTTATATCCTCCATCGCCTTGAACACCACATACCTATCCGCATCTACGACCGAGAGAGATAAATGACACGTGGGAATTCCTGCTGCGTGGGAACAGCTCATTCAGAATGTTCGCATCCGAACACGAAAATAAAGTATGAAAGGATAGTTCAAGAAGAAAACAAAGCGCCAGCGACCAGCACATCGCGCCTAACACTCCTTTACGCCTGATAGAAAGCTCGAACAAAAAAAAGTCTAACGCTATTGTCTTTTATGAATTCGTTTATGATGTATTCCTTCGATTCCACTTACCGCATGCATTCTTACTGAACATTCACACATGCGCTCACACACATCTACTCATTTATGGGCACATTTTTTTTTACTCAGAATCACACACGATGCGACAAATATATTTATTACGGCTCGAACGCTTAAAACGCTCTCAATATCCCAATGCACAAAGTACTTCTAGTTCAGGTCACGTTTAGAAACACGTTCGTTGTCCGTTAACAAGACACTCATTTGAAAAAAATTCTTTAATCGCAAACGTCGCTGAAGACTCGTCGAATGTTACATGGCCAAAACCACGGGATCCTCCTAATCACTCGACGAATGAGTAGATAACGCTAAAATACCGAGATACATCAATGGACAGACCGTGAGTTGACACCCACGTTCCAAGAAATGTCCTTTTAATCTGAAAATTGTCCAATATCTTATCAACGTTAAAACACGTATATCAGGCGAGTTTCTTCCTCATCCGCGCATTCGCGTGGCCTGGCCAACGCTTACAGTTAGTAGTACCTTTAGCCATATAAATGGTCAACATTTTGTTTAATTCTATATCGCCAACAGAAATGCTTCTTGTCGATATTTTCGTCTTCTCTCAGCGGATTAGACCGAACACGTCGAGTCATAGAGGCCATTTAGAAGCCTTATCATTTATTCGACGACCGATCATTCACGCACTCCGTGCCGACGATAACTGCCACGTAAATTCTGTGTCCGACGTGACTGACCACAAACCTCTGGTTCTTGAAAGTGCCGCAACGTCATCATGACTCCCCCTCTCTCTCTGTCTCGCTCTCTCTCTCTCTCTCTCGCTCTCTAGCGTTAGGGGCTTGCGCCTTCCCCAGCGAATAGTTTCGCAGAAGTAAGATTACCAGCGACTTATTGTCATTCAATTACTTCACTTCGCTTCATCTTGCTCCATCGGCTCTTCGGAAACTTCACGGGAATGTTCAGGTGTGGTCCTGTGAAATGCCAAAGAAAAAAAGTCTCGGTAAGGATTTCTAGCTATTACCACTAATTATAACGCGTCATACAAGTGGGAAAATGTAAAATACTCACGTGAGGTTTGTGGGCTGTTGCATGGATAGGGAAGCCATCGCCGATACGGTTTCAGTTTCATCATGTTCCTTTTGACTGGCTTCTATCACGCTCATGCCCACTGTGTGCGCGGCCAATTTAACGCAAGGCCAGTGCGACATCTGGCATTAAAATAAAACAAAGAAACAAATTACAAACGAATATCCATTTAAAAATATTAGTATCTTTTAACAATTCAAAGGCAAATAGCTGAATATACAATAAAGATTTTGCCTACCTGAATGGCAATAGTCTTTTGTAAGGTGTCGATGGCATTTTGGCAAGAAGCCCTCGTCAGTTCTTCCTCTCTAAGCGGAGTAGGCTCGTCACCTAAAAGAGCCCTAACACATTCCTGAGCGGAATCGCAGATAGCAGCGAGATCGTATCCTCCCTCCAGAGCCAGAACGACTTTGCCATCAGCAAGTGTGAGTAATTCCTGCGTCATACGGCCGAAGCAGGCTGGGCTTACTTTATAACCACCTAGAGGTGCAGGGTGACCAATGGCAGCATCAAATCCGGCAGACACGATAACAATATCGGGATTGAATTCTTTGGCAATGGGCATGACGATTGTGCGAAATGCTGCAAGATACTCAGCGTCTCCCATTGGTGGGTTGAGACCACCGGACCAAGCTACGTTCACGTTGTATCCTAATCCCTCGCCAGCACCGCACTCGGTGGGTCCACCAGTTCCTGGGAAAAAGTTACCGTCATCGTGTCGATGTATTGAGAGGTAGAGAACTCGTGGATCGTCGTAGAACATCTGCTGTGTCCCATTACCATGGTGCACGTCCTAGAGATATGATGAAAAATAGATCAAATATAAGATCCAGCATCTATCTGACTCATGTACTAAAGAACACATATAATTAATTCTTACCCAGTCCAAAATCATTATCTTCCCGGTGTCAAGCTTTTGCTGAAGTAACTTCGCGGCTATGGCCACGGAGTTAAAGAAACAAAAGCCCATGGCTTGATTGGTTTCGGCATGATGACCAGGAGGCCTCACAACGGCAAAACCATTCTTAATGTCTCCCATAGCAGTTTTGAAAGCCAAATCCACAACACAACCAACGGCCATTCTAGCAGCGGGTGCAGTGTGGAGTTCATTCCAGGTGGTATCCGAATCTACGCCTACGCCTCCACATGGCAATCGAACGAAACTTTTTATAGGTAATTGAGAGAGCTTTGACATGTCGAGCTTCTGCCGATTCAAAGGATTTGTACCTGCGAAACAATGAAAATTGAATGAAATTACAAAAAAATTCCATACGGTTATTCAAACTAAAATAATATAAAGGCAACGAGAGACGTTAGGTAGTCTTACCGAAGAGTAGAGCGTGGGCTTCGCTGTGACATGTCTGTATCTCTTCCAGGGTGGCCTTACGAGATCGCACTCGATCACATCGCTGAAGCAAGCCAGTTTCCGAAAGCCTCGCCCACACGCTTTGCAGCCTGCCACCGTGCTCAGGGTGACCTCGTACAGTCTCGCCGCATACGCAGGCATGCTTCAGCATCAAGGGATCGTAGGCCAGTCCGGTCGTCGGTCGATGAGGTGATCCTCGGGCAAACACGTCCCCACCGCCAGCACCCTGAGGTCCTTCAAACAATGCGAATTCGAATTATCGCACGAAAATTGAAAGAAATATTATGCGTAAACAAATGAATTAAAATTGTTGACCCAGTGAACATACCTAAATGCACCAAAGGACTCGAGAGTGCCCTGGACAGCGGCCTTGCGGAATGAGAGCTACGATTACTCGCATAAGCCGGAGATTCGTTAACCTGAAGAGTATGTCGCATCATCAGATCTCGCTGCTGTTGCAGGAATTGTTCCCGGTCTCTCTGCTGCTTCGAGATCTCACTCTCCTCGAGGAGGTCCTTCTTGCCCGTAAGATCTATCACCTCAGACTCCTCGCTCTCTGGTGCCTCGTCCAACTGACTGGTGGCCTGTCCACGTGTTCCTACGCGAGTCAGCACCGTCTGTCGAATTTGCTGTTTCAGGTAATTGTGGGCTTGTTGTTGGTCATGGAGTTGTTTTTCAGCGAGGTATTCCTCGTAGTGCGTTGGTGGGGCGATCATGCCACCTTGGAGCATTGGATGACCCAGTGGCAGAGGGGCGGATTGTGTTCTACCTGCGAGACCGGAAGGGACTATTGTCACTAAAATCTCATCGGAAAAAATTGATTTGTTGAACGGACGCAGCGCACGCCTCGGAAGTGCCGCCTTCAGGTTCCTGTGACGACATGAAGGAGGATAATGCCTTCCGAGACGGACGTTCCACCGAGCGAAGTATTACCAACAAAGAGAAAACATACTACCTAAAGGCCGGTGACCAGCCTTATGCAGTCTTGCGTGTGCTACTTGAGCATCTGTAATAGGCGCCGGTCCATGATACAATGGATGCTGCCTACTCGGCTGTTCCAGGTTTTGCATCTGTTTGTGTATATAAGTTGGTTCACCTTCGATCACAGTGAGGGATGGATAAAATGGCAGAGTGCCTGGCAGCATTTGTCCAGTTAGCGGCATACCCAGACGAGCGGTAAACGCAGCCCGAACTTCTGCCTCCGACACGGGTGCCAATTTCGTGCCACTCTGCAAAAGAAATTTAATCGATATTATTACAATGAGACATCACCAAAAATTTTCAACCAATGAACTATCAATGCGATGACTTGCCGTCGAGCTGGATGGAACATGAGGTCTGCCCAAGGAGATGTTGGGCATGGACGGTGAACTGAAGAGGGACAAATCGGAGAGGCTGCCTTGTTGACTGCTGCTCGTCAGAGCTCCTCCGTAGGACGCGTTCTCGCTCTCCTGCAGAAACATCATCACATACAACAATTGTTTCAACAATTTAAAATTTATTAATTACAATTTTTCCAAATCTAAAAAAACACAGATCATCAGCGAGAATGTAATCTCCCGCGGCATCCTCAGAGAGCCCAACTGAATCACATCTTTTGAGAGCGAGGATTAAGACAAAAAGTTTGCCCCTCCAAAGCAATTACGTTAGTGAAACAAACAGATGATTTAATTGATAGTTACAATAGTTTATCTTAACGAGCCTCGTTCATCTCGACTTTTTATCAACTCTCGTTCGCTCTCTTTGTTTACTGTACTCACTTACCTCTTGGATAGGCGTGTTACTTCCAGCGGTGGGACTCGCTTGAGAATTGTTCACCGTTGGAGGCGAGTTAGGCCCGGATTCAGAATTGCTGCCAGAATCTATAAACATTGTGCGACATGAACAAGACCAATATAAAAGTTGACTTTCACGTCATATTATGTCAATCTGGTCATTTTGTAAATTTGAATAGAAACAAAACAGAGACATTTTTTTTCTTGAGTGAAGCTGCGGAGGGTTTGCTCATTTACACACAGGTACTCTGATAACAAATGATTTTCGATAATAATTATCACCTCTCCTGATCCCATTGACTCTAGGCACGTAGACACACGACCCGACTCGACTATTACCTGCCGGCTGATGCAATTTGGAAAACTAATAAACTACGAATGTATGATGTATGTTAATTTATCATGCGGTTACCAGACACTAGCAAAGTCAAGTCAACATCCAATTAATGGAAAACAAATGCAACAATATGAAACAGTCAGTTATGAGCTATTGGCTGGCTCTATATATGTATAGCTATCCCGGTAACTATCGTCGACTCATGTAATAATCCTTCCTTTTACTCCAAAGTCCAGAAGACTCGTGTGCCTTCCAGAGAGTGTCATCAGGTGCAATTATTTTTCATTCGTTCATACGTACTCTTTCCTTCTACATTAATATTCCTAGATGATGCTTTTGCAATTTGACCTGCCGACTAAACGTGCCAGACCAATTGGATAGACGTTAATGCATTCGATGACATTACTCGAGATAAAAGAATTATATCTGAATGTAAGTAAATAACTATATATTATAAAAAGAATATTAGTTCTTAGAATGGATAATCCAAAGAAAAATAAGTCGCTCGAACACTGGCACACGTATTTCTGCTCAGAGAGCCGAGCTTCCTCTCGTGTAATGCTCGATTCACTATGATCCAATAATAATCGCATAATCGAATAATCAAAAACTTAATAAAATCCTTACAGCCCCAAATAACATTAAAGAACCATCGTGTAATACTCCCTCTTATCTCATCAGTAAATATTTCATCTGTTCTTTCTTATCTACGTTTTTCACGTATTTTAAGTTGCTTCTACAGTACTTCAATTCAAATAACTTCTCTAGTGGTTAACCTTGGGGCTAAAAGGGTTCATATCTTTTTCCTGATATAGTAGCGGGGTAAGCATAGGTATAGGACGTACTTGCTAAGAGTGACTTCCGCTTGAGGTGCGACAGGAGTCGATCCTTCCGGCGAGCCATGAGGGGTGAGTTTCGGGTTGCCGCGATGTTCCTCTCCATTACACGCTGCTTAAGTCGCACCTTCAGCAAGTTTGGCTCCGAGGCTGCCGAGGCGCCGGGCCAATCAGCCAGGGTTAGTCATCATACCGTAACATCGTACTAGGACTATCGCACCGCGCACGCACCCCACCCCGCACGCACATCACGCATACTCTCGACTTTGGTAAACTGGCAATGCTCAAAATGCGCGGAGCAGCCCTAATAGTTAGAAAAAATATAGCCGCTATCGTGTTTTGGATGCGGTGGCGGCGGCGGCGGTGGCGGCGACGACACCGACGACGACGACGACGACGACGTGCTATGGCACGCGGCGTTCAGACATAAAGCTACGAAAAGTCGCAAGCACACTCAACGGTCGAGCAAACGAACGGATACGACAAAGGAACAAAGAAACGAAAAAATAAAAGAAAAAGAAGAGACAAAAATAAAAGGAAAACGTGGCGAGAACGTTTAAAATAAAACATGTGCACAGTCGCGCGCATCGCCAGTACTTATTGTTAGAAATGTGAAAAGGACGAGTGTCCTTCGTATACACGAGAAAATTTATCTTTGCGTGTGAAATTCGCGCTAGTGCGAAATTTAAAGAGTCGTACGATAATCGTCTGCCGATAAGCTATGGCGATGCAAATCCATGCTTTAGTAGGCATACTACTAACACACAGACTACTCGTAGGAACAAGCTTTTCCATGTGATATCTACCTGTTTTTCTCAGCGGAAAATCATCACCAAATTTCTCCTGTAACATCTGCGGCATTCGATAGGGATGAGAAGCATTCGTCGTGTTCGTGGATTCCGACTGAGGTTGAAGCCTGCAAACAGTCAAATATATTTCTTATTACACACTCGTCAGCGTTAAATGTATATTCGTAAGAGGTACAATTCGTCGTATAATATTATTGTCAACAAGAAAAGTCAGGTCCACAAAGAAGAAATAGTTTTATATGTAAATGATATGTGCCGTTATAAGGCCAGAATTATAATATATTGAAACTACTGCAAGAGCTTTGTATTACCGTGTTCGGATAGAATTGCTGTTTAGATTGTCAAATGATTCGAAGACCTCATCAAGTCGCCAATATGGGATTCCTTACTGAATGTTAAAATTTTCTTTGCGTATAGCCCAATATCATTATTGAATGAAGAGTTGTTGATAGTAATACCAATCTTTATGGAATATAAATTGAGTGTGACAAAGTCACTATTGTACAAGCTGAATGGCTTGGTGCGATACTTATTGCACTCCCAAAGACATTGGCTTTAATGAATTGGTAAGTTTTCTATTCATTGTTTATATATTTTGCTTTACGAGTATCATATTGCTTGTATGTACACATATTGTCTCATGAATTATAAGTAGTATCATTTGACTTCATTTTCATTCTTATATTATCATATATACGGTTTCATGGAATCCCCAGTATAAAGGTAGTTTTATAAAATAATATTGTGTATCATGTATCATGTGTAACTGACTCATCGTATTAATTTTTCAGGTGACATTCAACTCTATATGTATACTAGTACTGATCTATATAGAAAGAATGCAATAAGATAAAAAAAATAAGAAAGTAGCATACAAAAGAGACAATTCTTTGAAGATATTTGAAACGAAAACGTGACGTTTCACATTCTTTAAAGAGACAAGCCTTCTTTGAAGATGTTTGAAATTTTCCCTTAAGACTAAGTTTATGATTAAACCAGGAAAATAAAATAGGCTAATTAGTAATAAGGCACGAGCTATTTTAGGTTTTCTAAAAAAAAAATTTAACTATTCATCAATTTTTCATAATTCCTCCTAAATGTTTACTTTTGACATCTTTTCCAGCTGCAAATATGCACAACAAGCATTCTGCAATATTATATTTTTTTTTCACAAGGCTCAACAGTAGACTTTTGAAATAAATATATGCAAATCAACGTCCAGAAGAAAGCATAGAGTACAATAATGGCAGAAAGGACGATGATACGAGCATAAGATCTTCATTGATCTAGAATATTCTGCGAGGCATCCAAAGATGTAAGATATCGATCGTCAAATCTTCAGCTCCAACGATAGAATAATAGAAATTAAATTGACCATATTTTACAGTTTTTTTTAGATATGCTTACCACGATTGAGATAGTTCAAAGATAAGCAAATAATTTTTGTAAAAGGTGATCAGTAGCAAACATTAGATTACGATTTAGTGATCAGAATTAATATTGTTTATCTTTGTAAAAATACTACTACCAGTATACTACTACTAGTAATTTTGTAGTACAAACGATAAGTTATCTAGCCCAACTTTTAGCATAGCTTAATTTTATTATTAATATACTACGAGGAATTAAGTACTTCCAATGCTTTCATTTTATAGATAAGCTGAGGAATAAATGAATAAACAACGAAGAGGAAGATACCATTGGGAATGATAAACAATGCTACATTGATAAGATTAAATAGGTGAATTGTAGTTAAGCACACTATGAAGCACAGACGAAACGAGATTCAGAAGATATAGTCAACTTAAAAATTCTAAAAATAAAATTTATTATTATTGGGTTTTCAAGAAAAAAGTCTGAAAATATAGAAAAAAAAATAGTCCTTAAATAACCATAATTTTATATTGAAAATTGCAGTTCATTATAATATAATTAAATATATTTTATTTATTTGTCTAAAATTTGGATATGTGCTTATGTATTTATGAGAAAATTCTGTTAACTTCTGAAATCCCCCTCAAGACACCTCCGCGTAGAAACACCTTCGCAAAGTACAGGGATTGCTGTGAATTCACCTCCTTAGAAAGATACCTTAAAAAAGGTACTATTTCTGTCTTTCGACATGATTCAATATACAACAAGTTTTGAAATCATATCACTATGTCATTGTATATCTACTTGTTATATCATCTGGCATTAGCTCATTACTTTTAATTATCATTGTGGAATTTCCTGTAATGCCTTCAAGATTCTTTTGTGTTATTACTACCGCTTATATTTAAGTGCGACTTAATTGTCCTATAATAATTTAGTAAAACGTTCAGTGATTCCTTATCGAGTACTACATGGCAAGTCCGTTGCCAAAATTTTCTAATACTGGTGTTTAGCAGACTAATAATATTTCAAAATTGCTCTTATGTTATTAGGATTTTGCGGTGATTCTGCTCCTCAATTCATTGCTAATATTGCAAGCGCAATTACATTTCGTTATATCTATTTGCATATGAGAAATACAGAACTGCGTTTACCGTCTGTGAATGAAATTTGGAAGATATGGTAAAACCTCACAATAACGCTACACATTAAACCAATCAGCTTACCCAATATCCTAACTCTCACATTCATCAAATTGCGCATGCGCCGACATTGAGTAGGGAGGTTACCAGACGGCGGGGATAGAACGAAGAATAATATAAAGAAAATGTAGATAGACTATTACGGTATCAAGAGACTCGGTTGGATCCGTGCCGCCTACAGGTAACAGGCGGTAGAGAATGTGAAATTTTACGGAAGGAGAAACCTAAGTTATCGAAAAGTTTCACCGTATATAAAGACATGTCTAAGAATTATATTAAAAATAAACTTAATGCCTGCCAGCGTATTTATGTTATGACGAATTGAGAATATCCATTGTTAACCCTGACAATGAACATACCCCATTCTATTCGTGTGCAGTAAAATTACCCTTAGTGACATTTATTTTGGGTAAAGCACGAACCCGCCAAGTGGTACTCGATAAGGAATCGCTGCAAGATTTTATAAATTATTATAGGACAATTAAATTGTACTTAAACGTAAGCTGCAGTAATAAAATAAAACGAATCGTGAAGAGAAATTACAGAAAATTCCACAATGACAATTAAAATAATGAGCTACTGATATAACAAATAGATATCTAGTGACTTGGACATACGATATGATCTTGCTATAGTGATATAATTTCAAAATTTTTTGTTTATATCGAATCATAACGAAAGATAGAAGCAGTATCATTTTTAAGGAGGTGAATTCACCAGCAATCCTGTACTTGGCAAAGCTTTCTACACGGAGATCTTCGGGGGGGGGGGGGGGGGTCTACAAATTTGCAGGGTTCTGAGAGAGATCGGATGGCTGGCAGAGCGCCCGACACGAGTTTCTCGAAAATAGATTACGTGCTTTTTCTAACGATTGCTAATATCGATACCAGCGCATCTAATGTTTACTGAAGGATTTCAATTCATTGGACAATAATTTGTTAATTCAATGATTTGAACACCGCGCCACAGCGAAAACTATCATTTCAGGCCGATACCCAAATCCTGAGTGTTTTAGGTGCACACGATGACACCTTCATGAATCCTATGGTCAGCTCTAGACGATCCTCCCTCGGAATTCTAAAACTACTCGTGTACGCACAGTGGTGCACGCGGTTCGCCTATGTGTATAAGATATGTACGTCAAATAACGGAGAAGACACATGTGGCAGCCTAATGGACCTCTCTCGTGCGGCTTGCTTACAGTAGAGATGATGAAGTTATTGCCGGGACAAACTAAGAGAGGGGGAAGTGATGTCCCACCGGCTCCCCCAACGCCGGACGTGAACTCGCCAAAGCTAAATGGATAACTGGGCCAGGTTATACTATTATCGTTACGACTTGCAGCGGCCTATTAAAATGGCTAACATCCATTTAACGGATTTTGCACGAATATAAAGGTTCTTCAAATAATTTAGTTTGCTGCTCAAGTGGCTGCGTGTACTTATTTCAATTAAGTGAAAACGGACATTTGTAAGACCTATGATCGAATGTCCTGTCACTTTTACATCGACCGTGTGGGAAAGCCTAATACAAAAGGTGTTCGTTTTGTGTGAGCTTTGTGGATAATTATTCTAATACAGTAAATTCTTAGTGCATGACATCAAGACGATTATACGATCGATGTGGATCGGTAAATTTTGGAATTCTGTGAGTCTAGAGAATATTTAAATGTCTCTCAACCGGGCTAAATTAACAGACCTCGACACGAGAGACATCAATCGATCGCAGTCAAAATAAGAAAAGATGTCGAGAGCAAATGGCACACGTTCTCAAATAATGTGAGACGAAAAAGATAATCTTCGGACGATGAATTTTATATATTACGAAAGCATTGCGCGAAGGCAAATGGAAATTTCCACGACGAATACAGACATGGTGCTCGAGTACCTCCCCGGCAGATGGCATTTCGCGTTGGGGTGGGATGATCTTGTATTTTTTTGTCTTTCAAGTGAAAAACGATCTTGACACATTTTTGTTCCACTCGTAAATTCCTCGTTACACGGACGAATCGATTGTTCAGTGAAACTTTGCGCTCCGACTCTCATATTTCGTATTTTCATTCCTCGCGTGGTTATAACAATGAACCAATGTCTCGGATAGAACATAATGTAAATAATGACTTGTACCATCTGGAATATAAATTCGTCTACCCGAATTAGAGTCCTCGTGTCAAGAGTTCGCGGGAAAACCTATACGCTTCCAGTGAGCTAATGGAAGATTTGAGTCTCCGAGAATACGTTACGACACACCTGCAGCAGCGACAAGAGGGAAGATGATGTCCTGCCGGCCGACGTGTTGACGGACACGTAGGCCCCCAGGGAAATACCAGGCGGCCGAATAATATTCATCTTGAACCTTCGACGAGTGGAGGGGAGGGGGGGGGGGCGAGAGAGCTGACCCCTCGCATAAGAAGAACAATAAAGTTCGTGGGTTTATCACCGTGGAACGTAAAGCGTAGCGTAAAACAAATATTCTGATGGTTATTGGGCCGCCACTATGATGCATCGTAAAATTTGCAAACTTACCAGCTTCTGTAGCCTGGTGTTCCGGAAACGGCACCGTTGGCTGCCGCTGCAGCTTCCCTTTGCTTTTTGTTCACCAGGAAGCTCTGCAACGATAAGTAACAAAAAGAACGTGAAGAAGTATTTTGAAAAAATTGCGATTCGAGTTTTTAGACGAAAAAAAATATACGTCATCCGCTCTTACCTGAAGACGCTGTTTCACCTCCGTCGAAGCGATGGCGCTGTGATCGTGCTTGTCTTTTTTTCTGAGGGCTTCCAGTCGTTCCTTCTCTCTTCTCTGCTCTTCCAACTGCTTCTGCTGCTCCCACAGCTGCAACGTACAATCGGTCAATTGCTAATACGCGATATATCAATCGTAAACTTTCTTAGGTCATTCACAGCGACTGCTTCGCTCACTTATCTTCTGCAGCCGTACCACTGGCTTAAGACGATATCTGTAGTAGTAAAAGCAATACGCGCAACACGAGTGCTAATCGGTCTTAAGTCGTTATACGATATTCACATTGAAACGCACATAGATACCATTTGATAAGAACATGGTAATGTCTAATTAAATGTTTCGAGCGTTCGATGTTACGTTAAAAAAAAAATGAAACGAAAGGAAGGAATTACGTTAGAATTCCGCTATGACGAACATAGGTCACGTTGTGATAGCCATTTGAGATAGATATACTTTCTTTTGACCTTGAGAGCATTTCTACAGTTTCATGCTCTTCGTACAGTACTGAACTTGTAGCTAATAGTATCTCTTAAACTACGGACAGATCCGGGAATTGTATTGTACGCGTTACTCGAGATTGGCAAATGGACTCCTTGGAACTGCTATAAAATTTGACGATGGAAGGATAGCGCAGTTTTTATACAGGGTCGTTCCAGCTAAACGCACCACCTGGAGTTAGCCTGTCTATTTCATTTCTATGGTGAAACTAACTTTGCTCGGTGCTTTTGTACTTGAATAGCCTTGCACAGAGTTGAACGTGAACTCGGGGGGGCTCAAGGATGTTGCACAGTTGCGGAATCGGCCTGCCATGAAAATCTTAAACATTCTGTTTAGGGAGGAGGAAAAAGTGTTAGCAGCTCGCGAAATCGCAAGCATCCCATAGGGAGAATCGAAATTGCTTAATATATTAAGCAGCCTGCTATAGGAAGTTGTACATTACAAATTGCGTTGTAAACGTTGCAAATCCATTGAATGAAAGTTACTATTGCATGGTGTATTATTTTTCGCGAATATTATTATACAATATCTAAAAAAAAAATTCGATCCACGAAGACGAAGAAAGTGAGGAGGTGTCTGCTTTCGCAAAATTTTGTTTTCGCATAGACAGAAATCAATATGATCATTGCTCAAAAGAAGCAAACTATTCATTCAAATAATATTTAGTTCCGTATAACGTAATTGACGCTATCTATAAGTAGCTGTCACTGGCTCAACCTCGATTGTCGTAGCCAGAACAGCTGTCGGACTTGCTGGTGCAAATATCAACGGGTAATTTTCCATAAGGCTCTCTCTTAAAATTTCAATACCTCTTTCACCCTTTATTTTTATTTTACGTCTCAATCATATATCTAATGCGCGTATAACAGAAACGCAAATAATCCAAAAAGGCAGAAAAATGCACGTTTGACCACGCTGAGTCCACAAATCAACGAACGTTTCGCTAGTTACAAAAAAAACTAGCTAGGAGCTCGCTAGTGAAAAACGGCTGACAATAAAGCGCCAATTTGAGGATAAAGCTGAAGGATTCGCGAGGGAGTTCGAAGCTTTGCAGTATAGCTTCTGACGACGTGAACCGACAACGTGGCGACGCTGGGGTTAAACAACGTCAGTTAACCCGGGGGGTTAAAACGCGCATGGAGAGTCACGGCCGTACAAACTGAGCTTTATATAAGTGTCACGAACGATTATGACACACTACAGCGTGTCGCGATTCGAGAAGCGCGAATTTACGATCTGCCAGTAGCAACCAAATTTAGCAACAGCCGGTAAGAATTTGCAATGCAAATCGACGTAAATTTCACCGTTTCGATTTCTCGAGAGCGTTTCTCGGTCTCGGGTTTGGCGCGTGTACGCGGTTCCTATACTATGACGGGCTAGTCGTATCTTTAATTCATGAGAGATCTAGTCCGATTCGAGTCCCTGGCCCATGCGTTGCGTCGTTAACGCACGATCACAATTCGCGCGCACTACTCAGAGTCAATGGCCTCCTCTCCTCGAGCTTCTATAAATACGGTGAAAGTTTATTCGCGCGTTTAACCAAGAGCTTTTTTCGCTGCGTATATACTAAATCCGATTCTCCTGGACTTCGTCAACGACAAAAATCCGTCTACGTCGTTAACTCCCCCCCCCCCCCCCCGTGTTCAGTTACAAATCCGAATGTGAGCGTCGGTTCCCGATACGTCATTCCGCAGTCCATACGTTCGTTCCGAGCCGAGACACCATTTAAAAAAATCAACACGCCTATCCGTCCCGTCCAAAGAAAAATGACGTTTCGAGTGGCCTTGACGCCAATAAATATTGCTTCTGCGACACGCGCGTTCGAATCTGCCGAGTTCGCCGATTAAGTGTAAAACGCGAAAAAAAAGTATGATATCGAAGAAACAGACAGAGATAAGCGACAACCAGAGAAACGATCTTCAATGCGGGTTGCGGGTGCCTGTTCGCTCGTATACGTATACGGGAGTACAAAAGCGTGAGAGAGGTACATGACTTACGTACCTGGGTTTCGATATTTATTCAGCGAGTACGTCAATCGCTACCTCACGAACCAAAATAATAATCTTTTAACACTCCAGTAACATTTATTAATAGCTCACAGTTTTTAGCAGTCAAACCGTATACGCGGTCTACTCGGGCATAAACTAACAGTGATAAGGTGCCTAGTGATACGACGTCACTTTACTAGCGTCATTAAGACAGATCACCTACAACGCCGTCAACCATGACACAGCGTACCAAAGTTCAGTAAACGCGAAATGATTCGCGTAACAATGATTTCTTTCAGCGGCAGTTTACTGATTATAAATCACTGCCAGCGTACATTTTAAAACGAACGCGAAGAATGACACCAGCGAGCACCTGTGTACTAACTACCGGAAATGATACGTCACAGGTGCCTTTGTGAGACGCGGCATAAAAACAAATGACTCCATTGCCCCCCGCGTTACGTAAACCGCCCTTCGAGCTAAACAGGAATCGGTATAACGTGAAACGTCGTTAATTCACGAATGCGTCGCATAACGTAAAACCAAAAATATTTCTACAACGTTCACGTGTCGCGCAACTTTATCATCGGCACTTGATCAAGTACGACTTTGTTCGTGACATTGTCACGTGAATAATGATTGAAACCACAGCTATCGATTAAGCCGAAAATGATTCATCGGATACACCTAACGATAGCTACAGAAGTGCGGGACGACACTTATAAGTTTATAACCAATCGCGAGGTACAAGTTTCTCCGTTCGAGATAGCTGATTCTATAAATAGAACGTGAAGGATTCGGGCGAACTCGATGGCTGACCGCAATACCAGCGGCGACTTCCGGCTGGCTCCGACGCGCCCGGAATTGCAAATGATTTCTTGGGAATCGGTAAACGCCTCTCGGATTCGCTAACGCGAGCCAAGTATCGAGAGGGAGGGCGCATGCCGAAAGCTTCGAGGAATCGTGTCCTTCGTGAGGCATCGCGATAACGACAAGGTCCTCACGTAGCGATAGTTAAGGTATACGCGTAAGCGCGCGGACAGGCAGGCAGGCAGGCAGGCAGGCAGGCAGGCAGGCAGGCATGGTTGCACAGTCACATACGTTGGAATATTCCATAGACACTTGGTGCTTGACATACGAGCGATGAATGGATGTGTGACGCGCGAGGACGCTGATGGCTATTTTTAGAGAGTAAATAAAAAAATTAAGGGGTCCCATAGAGGGCAACCAGAGCCGCTGGGGGTATTCCGTTAAAGTGCACGTTGGAAATTTTATAACGAGCCCGGACTACGATAGACTGGTTTCGCGCGATCGACGACCGGAGACTATATAATGCTTTCACAATAACAAATCAACGCGCGATTCTAGTGCGACGCCAGAAGTCTATTCATTGTTTCGCCACTATCAGTGCGTCAGTACAAGGAAAGCCAAGTCATTGTTTAACGAAACGAATGCACTTTTCATTAAACTGTAGCCAGTGGAAGAAGCAATAAATATTTAGTCATGATACGAAGAGAAATTAGCAATTTCGCTCACCTTCAATTGGTGCATCTGTTGCTCGTGAAGCTCAGCGAGCTGTCGCTCCTGCGCCTGATACTGCTGTCGGAGAATTTGCTGTTGAAGTTGATGATGCTGCTGTAGCTGGAACAAAACCCAGATACCTCAAGGGTAATGTTCTTCGATTCGGGGCGTCTTACTATCGTTAAAACTCCTAGACTTTCACGATTTTCGGAGCGGAACGTATATTATTGGCGGCATATAAGGACAACAAAATTTATAACTATATTCTGTCATGTCTTTTTATCTTGCATATAATTTAGCTCGAGAAGAACTGACTATACGACACACGGTGAATTCAAATTTGGAATATATCGATAACGAGTAGAAATCTAATGTCCAGGCTCACAATTATAACTGCGCCTATCCGATGCTGGTAGGTAGTCGCAATTTTATATACGTGACGTTCGAACGCTGCAGGAAAATTATAGGTTTTGTTGACCGAACGAGATACGTCTCTCTTCGCCTTTAGAGTACGAGAAAAGAAAAGAAGATGAGGAATACAGATGAAAATAAAGTAAAACATATCGAGAGATAGAACGAGCACGTTTCTCGGCGAAGGAAGCGCGTGGGTTGCTGGCATCCACGTTCAAGCGGCTTCGCCAATTGGATACGTCCGCAGCGCTACGATGCATTGTCCTGACAACGTCGACAGTTTTTCCTTTCTCGGCCCCCCTCTCCCCCTTACTGCTATTTCCTCTATGCCATTTGTGTACATCCGGTTTCTCTTACGAAATTCGTCGCAGTATAATATCATGCTGCACTCTCAATGTTATCCGTAAAAGATAATTGTTCGAGCTACTGTGATCTTCTAAAGAAACCTTCTCACGAAGATAATATAAATTTGTGTAAATTCATAAAAATAAAAAAGGGAGGGTACCAGTGTTTTTGTATCTGACCAGACTAATGTCACCACGCCATTAATCGTTATCGAATGGTAAGGGAGCCATAATCACGATGAAGCTACCCCTGGTATTTAGACCTGAGACACTGCAAGTAACTGGACCGTTTAACCTTTGCTAGACAACATTCTAATGCCGCTACTCCGTAAACAATTTCTAGGCAACTGATCTGTCCAAAATTATCAACGGATGAAAAATATGTAATAAAGTACATGTGTGCAATAATGGACGTGAGCAACGGAACAATTTTACACGCATAAATTTATCTAGACAAACGTTAGTCGGTGATAAATTTGTTAACGATTCAGTCCTTCCAGTTATACGCAACGTCCAATCCTCAATGTAACTTGTCCTCGATCCGATCATATGTGCTAATTCAAATAAACGCAATCGCCATCTGCCTCTCTTGTTCGATCCTTGTATTTTCATCGAGAACGAAATTTCTTTGGAGCAGCAGAAAATTTCACCTAACGCACTGTTTATGTTACGAATTAAACAAAACCATTTGTTAAGGCTATAATGAAGTTATGTTGACGATTTTCATTAGCACAACAGTACAATATTGTTATGCACTTTGCACGCTATTGCAAACACGCCGCGTTTGTTCCTGATAAACTAAGTTTCCTAACCTCAAAATTAACGTCCCACGATTACTCGACATCAGAGCAATACATCGTGAGTATTTCGAATACTTTGTCCATATTCGAAAAATTCATCCGCGACATACACTCCTGTAGTTATATAATTCTATGAATATTTTCTTATGCATGTGAAGTTAAAAGATCAATTTCCAGCGGTTCACAAATAAATGTGAGTTCGCATGCAAACGAGTTCTATAGTTCCTGGTAAATTTTAGTAATAGTTCTGGCGATTTTATCCAAAGAAAAAAAACCATGAATTTGGATATGTATGAAACCCAAAACCTATAGGGAATTGCAGAACTCTTTGAGAACTACCCAGAACTCCCACCAGAACTCTTTTCATATTCATAAAAGATCACTAGTACTATAATTTAGGATCCGTAAGTAGTCCAGAACTCGTGCCTATACACGAGCAGATGTAATGGGAGTCACTGTACCCGTTTTGTACATATTCAAAATAAGTTGCTGAAAATATTTTTTATACAATTCTAAAGGCAGAACTATTCACGAATACTATGTAGAACTCTAAATCTCGTTGAAATCTATAAAATCCGATGATCATTTTTTCAATCATGTTTTTTTTTGGGTAAAATCGCTAGAACTAAAATGTATCAGGAACTATAGAACTCAGTTGCATGCCAAGAGAACTCCGACTTGTTTGTGATCTGCTGAAAGTTGATCTGCTAACTTCACACGCATTACGAATTGTTTTCGCCAACTTTTCGATCCTCCAAGATTCTATATACCACAGCAAAGTGTCGCCAACTTTCTTTTCGCGTCGCGTGTTAGCTTAGCTGTGCGTGTATGAATATTCTTTTGTGCCTTTGCACTTGTTCTAATGTATTCCAGAATCTTGATGCATTTGGATGACCCACTTCTGGCCACCTTTTGGTGCACACCGTCTATATTTTGTTTCTGTAACATCGCAGTGGTTAAATCGTGCCAGCCGTACATACATACATACCATGCATATACATACATGTCAGCGGCCTAAACTATACCGCAGTAGAACTACAATCGAACACAGTAATTGCAGTCAGCTGATACTAGTAGCTTTTACCATGCTTGAGCCCAATCGTTAAATGGCTCTGATGTGGTATCTCATAATTAAGCCTATCGTGATTTTCTTACCTGAACCAATTCAAAGAGATTAACGAAAGGACAAACTCAGTGTCATCGTCACACGAAAGTGACGTCGTTCAAGGGTGAAAAAAAATATTGAATAATCCGGCACAACGACGACGATAAAATTGTGTCTTGAAACGGTTCTGTTGGAAAATAGTCGAGTTACAGCTGGCTCAAAAATAGACGAAGGCCACGACGAGATAAAAATTCCATCGGCAATCAGAGTGGACGTCAGGAAGGAGGTAACCTACGGTTAGTTATCAGCATTATCATGACTGTCTAAATCAGTGACATTGAAAAATCTACTTGAACGCGCGATTGTAAAATTCAAAATAAAAACAGAATCGCTAATATTATCTTTGTAACGCGAGGAACACTGTTGTACAACTTGATAAGTAGCGAAAAGGAGATTTTTTTTTAAAGTTGTAATGCTAAAGGATCGATCAGACGCGTAGACAACTAAGTGACCTAATCGCATGTGGCTGACCTTCAAATGTTGTATCTTCAGAGATTTTATCATATCTAACGACAATATTGCGAGGCGCCCTCAAGCTTTTTATAAATTCAACCACCTGACCGTCATCCGTGAAAGATAAAATCCGCGTGGCTCGCGTGAAATATCTCATTTGCCTAAGTAACTAAGGTCAGGGGTTATGAGAGGAGGGTGGGCATTAACGCCGCCAGCACGTCACACGCCAACTACTCTTTAAGCGTTAACGATATTTCACGCAGAACGCGCCTGTGACGTGTATTTGCCTGGGGTTCAAAATGAGCGATCGAGGAGGCTCCATAACGCTTTCGTAAAACCAGTGTTTTCAACGAAAAAGAAATCCTCGAACCCAATTTCAACACTACTATTTACGTGCCATTGCACCTCTACGAACTCTCAGGCCGCTAAGAATTTTAATCGTGGAGAATCAAAGTCATTTAATAACGAACACATATACGTTTCACGTACAATTATCTCTATGAGATTGACGAATAGCGCGTACGTGAGTAGAAACGAGTATCCACCATCTTAATCAGATTAGTACAAGTGGATCGATGCTGCTTATATTGCTTAATCAGATTGCCACGTGGCATTAACGGCTCGTGTTTTTTATTTTCGTGTCTGAAATGGTACTAACGGCGAACGTGCAAAAATTATATGTGCCGAGAGTCAGGCACGGCGGATCGATTGTACGAGCTGAAAGAAGCGTTAAGAATATTTGTACAGGCTCGACTAGAATTGGTGTGTCGAATAACCCACACCGTCTCAAATCCTCCTGGCTGAACAACTCCTACGAAATCCTCAACAACAAGCACGAACAAACTTTAAATCGATTCTCGGCTCTTATCAGCAATAAAGTACCGCCATACACGTGGCGGCCTTGAACTTGATGACGTTCCTTAAACGAAGTGCTCCGAGAAATGGAAAATTCGTATTGCGCATGCGTACTGCATGCAGGAGGATTCGCTTGTCCTCCTCCTCCTGCATGCAGAAGAATTCGATGAGTCGCTAAATCAGGGTCACGCGAAGGCCATATACTACAAGTTAAAGGAAAATCGGCTAAACTGCAGAATACGAAGACTCCTTTAAAAAGTTAGCTGTGGATCGTTCAGTTTTTTTTTACACGTAGTCCTTTACGAGGAAATCGTGTTCTGCAGGTTTACAGGGAAATGGTTCTACATTACCTCTAGAATCTTCTGCTGGAGAGCATGCCCGTGCAGCGCCGTCGGATCCGTCGGAGCGGTGTGATAGGCACCCGATGTCAGAGTAGCCGTCGCACCACCGGACACCAAGTCCCGTGGCCGCGACATCGGTGATCCTGGTGTATCCCTCGCCATGTCTACACACACGATACACATGTCCGATAAGCTCGGTTGTACAAGAAGCGTCGACTTCGACGGATAAGGACTAAAGGCGCTTGTGTGGTCGACGGACACCTTCATGGCACTTATTTCAAGGAACCAGTCTTTTAACACAGCTTTTGAAATATCGATACAGTCCTTATTACGGCACAAGCCGTAAATTTGCGTAGTACTTTTTTAAACTCCTCGAGGGTTATCTGCGCCTCCGTCTCATATTTTCACGTTATACGAGATCAACACTCGATTACATTTAACGAAAAAATCTTCTACAATGCTTAGACTAAATCGTTGCAATGTCAACGAGTTGCAACACTTGCTGTGCCTGCACGAGACACCACTTCCACGAAAGCTCGTTCCGATAAACTATACGTTCTCGGCACTTATCACTCTTCGAAAGCGCTGTTTGTTCAAAGCATTTGTGCACTTAACTAATGCCACCGGTTCTTCGTAAACTTTTCCATTTGAAAAACTGACATTTATTTTTAGACGAAGATCCGGAACTATGCGAATATCACGCACTCTTCAGTATTCTTTGACGGACGATGGGGAACATACACACACACGCACACATATGCATACACACACATTACATTAATCCCCTTGTAGCAATGGAAAAAGTTTTATCGTTCAAACGTTGCGCAATTCTCTTTACGAAATCCTTACGCGATTGGCTTCAATAATAGTCACAGTCCCGATGCCGAACAATCAACACGTTTGGCGATATCATCGTCGGTTATCAGACGGTACAGCATCAGCATGTAGTGCTAATCGATCGCAACACCTATTTAAAAGATCGTGCGTTGAAAACGGGTTCCGCGAAATCTTGTGCCGTGTTTCACGAACACGTGAGAGGCGGCTTTGAGAAACACAGGAGTCACAACTATATTTAGATCGGGTTATCCGTGTCGAGGAGAATAACTTTGTGATACACACGGACACTCGTATTCTTGACTCCTCCCGGTAATAACTCCTTTATGCGCAGAGAACGTCAGAATGGTTACGATGCCACCGCCGACACGAAGGAGATACTGACACGACGAGAGACAGACAACGACTGAGCGACCGAGCGCTCTCCTGATAATTCTTCGTAAATACGTACTGCCCGCGAAGTGGGGAGGTGCGCTGTGCGTCTTGTCTCTACAAGACCTTTGAATTTGTATGTGTACCATTACGTGCGGCTGGAGTGAGGATATATGCATACTAAATAAGCACACACGTGACATACGCATACTTACGTTCTCGTTATTTAACAGTCCCGTAAATTCTTGCGAGAAATTAAATGACTGAGCTCGATCTTTTTTATACAGGGGACTCTTATCGAATGGTCGACCGGCAGCGGACAAACGAAGATGACTCAAACGTTTCTTGTCTCGAATCTCATTTGTTTTCATTGTATTTTATCGGTCATTAAATTGAATTTACTTCATTTATCAACATTATAACATTTTTCGCAGTTAACGTTATACACGTGGGTGGTTCTTCATTAGCAAGTGATATGTAATGTCGGAAATGTTATTAATTTCATGGATACAAATTTATCCCGACTGCATGGTCGGCAACCGTACATTGGTACTTATTCTTGAAAGTTCTTCATTAAGCTGGATTTTAAAAAAAAATTTCAACAATTGTGTACTTAACTAACGGTAACAGATATGGATACAAGAAGTGGTCTCACACGTGCTATGATTACGATCTTCTGTCACGTGAAATAATACGATGTGTACATCAAATGCATTCGGAGGCAAGTCAGGAAATTTAGAATACCGGTCATTTATCTATCGGAGTTTAGTTATTTTTATCTCTACACAAATAACAACCGATACCGAATTACGTTCCTTGGTGCAGGCGTATCGTGAGATAGCTCAGTGGAGAGCACTGTGTATGCTAATAATTTAAAAAATTTTTTTCGAATTATAAATGTTAAATTTTGAAAAGTTGAATATCAACATTTTTGTAAATTCTTCAGTGTTTTGATCGAATAAATAAGGCGGTGTGGAATTTCTATAACCTATACCTAATTTCGATGAAGGACGTCTCGAATCACTGAATCGCGGCACTTATTTTTCTTAGGTTCTCGCTGTAATTTAAATCCCCGTCAAATGGTGTGGTTTGGTTATCGTACGAAACGTAAATTGCGAAACACGTGCTCGAAGCATGAGTCGGTGTCATAAACATTTTACCCACAAGGTTCGGTCGGACTACGTGATGTATCTCTGTGTGATTATTATCATTGGTAGAGAAAAAGGACTCTCTTGATCAAGAATAAATTTCACATTCTATTCTACGAATGCTTAGAGTTGTCAGAAAAAAAAACGTTATATTGACGACTACATATGGCATATTTTGTATATACTATCACAGGCGTTAAATGATAGAGCAATACGTATGGCCAAAAAAAGCATTCATTCTAATGACAGGAGCATGTGTCGAAATCGTCACACAACGCTGAGCGCTTCAAAAAGACTCTGAATTCTTCGAATGCTTGAAGAGGCTTACATTATAAAATTCTTTGATTAGGAAAACCTTGAAACCGAAAGGAATCAGTTGTTATCGTCTTAGGAGAGAGATAAGATATTGTTCTAAAAGTACATTTCAATCAATGACTTCCGTATATCACAGTTTGTAGATGACAGTCATAAAAAAAGGAAGCAGGATTCAAGAGTTAAAATTACAAAAATTCTCAGACGAGTGATGAACTGCTTTACTTGATTATTCGAAAACGTTTTATATATACGACGAAGCAATTTGTGCATTTCAAGTTGGGTGACATTTGGATGAAAAAAATTTTTGGAAAATATCTTACGAAATTATTAGATTATCGATTGCGTGGTAAGACGTGAAAAAGTTGGATAAATAATTTTTGGATTAGCAACATTTCAAATTTTCTGATATACTGCAGTGATCAAAACTATGGATGAATTTTGAATTTTTAAACCATTTAGGTACATTGATATTGGTTGGCTTGAAAGAAATTTATTGACTTTATTAAGTAGGCAAATGTTATTAGGAAACTACAAGACAAGTACAAGAGAACGCACATTATTATTTTTTATGAAATAACAAAATGTGAAATTCAAAAATTGAGGATTGACATGCTTTTATAAATAAAATAACAGCTTTGAATATGGGGCCTATAAAAACAAGAAATCTCGTATAATGTAACAAATTAGTATTAGCAGGTAGCGTGTATTAGCATAGTAATAGCAGTTACAAAAAATTTATTACACAAGATACGAAAGCGAAATTTGAAATGCAAAATATTCAAATTTTTTAATTTTCATTAACAAGCATGTTTTTTAAGTCAAAATAAACTCTATTGTTGTTATAAAAAATTATGATGAATTCGATTAGATTCCCAGTGAAACTTGAATATCACGGATTCAATTGCCAATAATTGATTCAATAATAATACTCATAATATTCTATAATAATACTCTGCTTACCGACGATTGAGAATATTTTAACCTATTATCGCCAAAAATGCTGGCATGGATCTTCCTTATGTAGGATATAAAAAATATAATGAAAAATGAAGTTTCAAATATTTCTCACCTTTCTGGGGTAGATGCGTAAAGGCAGGTGTTATCTCAACACTTCTATAGCCCACGTCTTCTGAAACAAATAAATAATCGAATCTATCAATAAGATAATACCAGAACTACTATTATCAGAAATTTCGAGATTAAATCCCATATTACGTTCAAACGCAACTATCTCTCGATCAAAGCACAGAAAACCTCGATATAAATATTCCTGACAACAAGTCATTCTATCTAGAAGCTATCGTAAACCAGTATCAAAATTAAACAATGAAAAATATCTGGCTGACGAAATGCGTAAGTCTAATTATACTAAACACGTGTTGATTAAAAACTCAATTTCTTGTTGAAGGAAGGAGTTGCGGTAGAGGTGATTAAAGCTGAACACAAAATTGACAGCAAATGTCATTATCTGGAGTGCGAACGATAAGTCTCATAACAAGATCACTTCAAATTGCTGCGATTAACGAAACGATATGTATCGATAATATTTACAAAATCTAATCGTATTGGAAAAGTAATACGATAAGGACTGATGTATGATTTAAATTTAGTACTGTCACCAGTAAAGTATAAGTTTAATGGCGCATTTTAAATAATCGAATTTCAACATTTTCTTCGTACAATCATAGCGAAATATTGTCTTACAATAGTTCTTTCTGCAAGTATACATATATCTGTACTTCGAAGAATCATTAACTTATTATTTCGTTTTGAGGATTATCACCGTTTGAAATTAACTGTCGGTATCCACTCATAACTTAACATTGGCTCGAAAATAATCTGAGAAATCTCATAACTGAAATTTAATCGTACTTCGGTAAGTCATAACGTCGAGCACCTTCCGTGTTTGTCGATGAATATCTTAGCCTCTACAAGCTTAATGGGATCTTCATCGATCCATACTAGTCGGTTTAAAATTTTTTTTTTTTTCTAGTAACAAGTGCAAGAAGGTAGGTAATCACTAATTGTTATTTGGAAAAATCCAATTAATAAATAGATAGTGAAAAATAAATTTTTTTTACTAATCTATTAACAATATCAAAATGACAATTGAAATGCTCATGTAGGACACCGTAAAGTATTTTTTAAAATTTATCCTTCCAGTGGTGGCGCATGATTTGATACACATTATAGGTATATATTTCTTACGGCAACAAAAACCAGTGATAGAGTCGGGGGTTAACAAAAATAAAACATACAGTTTCAATATCTCTTATACTTGTTTTTAGGTCACTGTATTCGAATCTGAGTAAAAAAATATTTAAATTTTGAAAATCAAAAATTGCAGATTAAAATTCCAAAAATTAGACCAATTTACATGACACTCGGTATTTGAGGGTTGATGTAAAATCAGTTTATCTTTGCAATGCCCGATCGCTATTGTGGATTCCAAATTTTTAATTTTAAACAAAAATTAATTTAGATTCGTAAGTACCGACATAAAAAAGCCTTGAGCCTAGAAGACTATATTTTCACCAAAAAATCGCATCTACGGTAAAACGTATGCTTCTAAAGGTTAATATGTACGCATATGTCTCATACAGATAATAAATATAAAATTTGCTTTTGAAAATTTACGACCGCTTAGGGCCGTTACGAACGTCATCGATTATGTTATGTTTTCAATTTGAATTTTCAAGACGAACGCAACACGACGTGGTATATTACAAATATTTGAACAAGTCCATGAATTGATACTTGTTTGCCATAGACTAGAAGAAACAACTTCTTTTCTGGCATGAAACTAAGTAATAACATACGTAAAAAATAAAACGTAATAAAGTCTAACTCTAACAATTTGTGACACAATTTGTTAAAATCGTACTTTTTCAAATTTTTTAAAATGACATATGAACATGAAATAAATAATACGCCTGACGCTTATGGGAAATTGAATAGTTCAAAATATGAAAAAAATAATAATATAAGTCAAAAAATATTTATAGGTTCGAAAGGTTTTTACAATGCAATCAAAAAATTAATTTTTAAGTCGATAATACATTTTTTTTATAATTTGCGAAAAAAAGTATTCGGTCGTAAAAACTATATTTCAATGTACTTTGAAATCGAGACGGTAGAAAAGGAATTTTCACATCCCTTGACAGTACCTTGAATTTCGCCTTTAAAAGTCCCTTGATTGAGTCCATACGAAATATACAACAGTCCTTCCATTAAATTTATACCAGGGTTACTGCAATATTTTATCGTCAGGAATCGTGATCGATCGTAATTCATTTTCTTATTATTTATATTAAACCATCGTAAGTAGCATTTAAAAGTAGAATTATGAAATAACTAATGCAAGTTATAAAATTAAATATCCCACCCGATGTATAAGGTTAACTTATAACTAGATTTGTTTCGACCATGTTAAAAATTCCTCTGATTGAGCATATTTTTGGAAAGTCCAGTTTTTCTGCACGATAATTCCAGAACTTCCCTTATCCCATTATGAATAACAGGAAAGGGGGTACACAGGCCTGCAGAGAAAACTATGATGATTATTGGCATTTATTAACTCACTGCTTCCTGTGAGTCATCCTTCTATAAATATAAATGCACAAAAGGTTCGTCAATGACGACTGACATTACTATGGTCACTGTGCTTTATGTTTGTGTATTGCCAGTTACTATGCATTGCATGAGCGTCTGGATCGCAAATCTTTGACTAGAATCCGATAAGATTGGCGCTTTTTACTGAACTATTTTTGAAGTAAAATTTGCGTAACAGACGAGTATAAAACACGAGTCAAACGAGTACAATATTCTACGCGGTCTTCGTTTAGACGCTATACCGACAATCTATTCCATAATTGTCAATCGAATAACCGACTTTCGTCGGCTCTGAAAAAATTAAGAAAATCGAAGAGAATCTGCTATCCGATTCGCTGACCCTTTAACGTGCAAAGATCATTGTCCGCTAGTGGCACATATATTTGAGATAAAATTTGAAGCACGCCTGATACTTTTGAGTGACAATCAGTGAAAGAAATTAGACTGATATTGTCTTCCACGAATTCCTTAGCGACTGGAGACATTATGCTCGAAAATGTAAAGATAGATTTAACTAAAGCCTAAAATTCGAAGTCCAACGGGATGCCCGAAAAAAAGCTTCGTATCCTATGATCCCCTTAAAGTTATATTACATTTAACTGTATCTTGTAGCTTATAAGATACAATAAAGGACAGTATAAACGGTCCATACGATTTACACGAATGTATTGCTTTTATCAAGAAACCGATTGCAGACATACAATTTGAGTAATTTAATACAGATAATAAATGTGGTGTGATCTTTATTATACTTGTAAAACATTTCATCTGTTTCAAATGAAAAAAATTCTATTTGAATTCGTGATAATAAATCATATTTCTATATTATTATTGTCGTTGTACATACAGCTTGATCCAAGTGCTACATCATGTAATCCGCGGATACTGTATTTCATGTTTACCAAGTTACACAACATTCCACACGAAAGATAAAGCGTCTACAGGATTAATTTAAATTACGCTTAAATTTATAAAGTCCAAGTGTTAATCCATTGACATTTCAGATTTCCCCATTTTCATATACCTATTTTGATGCTCGGGAGAGGACACTCGAATGCAAAGGGTTAATACTCGTATTAAATTACTCAAAAGTACACTATTATTTGAACGTGTTTCGGAAAGAATGATTGCTTATCAAATCAATAATTCATAATTAACTTCATAGTATTTATTTACACCAAAGAGCTAATCATTGCAAATTAAACCTTAGAATAAGAAAAATAAAACAAAAAGCGGCTTGAAAAATGCCACGCTGTTTCTGATATCGATAAAACAGTATGATTCTCGCAAAGCTCTACGATTCCTATTTGAGTTTCCAAAAAGGATCCCGCAGTGTAATATCATGGGACAATTGAAACTTGACGTAATAAATGAAAATGTCAGATATTAAAAAAATAGGTCGAAAATCGTAAAACGTAGTGCACCGAGGACAGGCTAAAAGTGCAGCGGGAACTAAAATAGGGTCGGCACTCGACTTAAAGGTGTACAAATAAAGTAAAATAAGGTAAAAGATAAAATGAAAGGGGATGAGTTGCCCGAGCGAACGCGTAGAGGTCACTGCACGCTGCATTCCTTTGAGTCAAGTCCAAGGTTACGAGTCGAGTCGAGTCGAGTCGAGTCAAGTCGAGGCGGATCCCTGCCGTTAGTCCCCGTTCTCATCCGCACGCCGTGCGTCCAGCATATATCGCGCGTATCGTACGGTAGCCCTCCGCCGCGTGTACTTCTAACTGTTCAACGGTACTAAGTCCTATGTGCGGAAGAGCCGCACCATGTCGAATAATTCTCAGAGATTCGAAGAGCAGAGACTGTCGCGCGCAGTCATGAGAATCCGACCGATGCTGAACCGTAGCTCGATTATCATTCTAGCATTCGATTATATACGAAAGAGATTAATAAACAAATAACATTGTCAAAGCTGTATCGTTAACATTATGTCGATAGAACAGCTCAATTAATATCAAAGTTCAATAAATTTAAACCACCCCTTGTAACGTGCTGTCTGTGGACAAGATATCCTAGAAAGAATAAATTCGTTCGTATCATTAAGAGAAAGAATTTTGATGGTAGATTTTTCTCTTGATACTTAAAATGATTTACCCTTTTTAACAATAATTATAGAGAAGGCCGCGTCTTTTACGTATTTTTAAGACGGAACATATAGATATCGCCAAGACATCTCTGATTGTGGCCTGAGAATGAAAATGCCATTTAAATACATTGCTTTCATATTTCATGACGCGACAAAAGATATACGCAGTTAGCGGTGTAGGTACGGATACTCCGAGAACGTTGACCCGACGACATCGGGAATCATGCATTATTTCGATACCCAGCGTTATCAGCGTGTGCAAATACCTACTCAAGTCGCTTGCAAGTGTTTCAATATCAAAAAGACCATAAAAATTTAACTCGTACGAAATGTGATCACAAATCATAAATATAAGGAGGTGTCTTTGGAAACACGTGGAGAGCACCGCGATTCCCGGTCAACATCTTTGGCGAGGATGCGTGGGAAGACGACAGTAAAGGACCTTCGCTGTTCCTCAGACGCATCAGGACTTTTTTATGTTTCTTTCAATAACATCGTCGTACCGGTATATATATGCTTCGAATACACGTAGTCACGTGTGTACTGCAGCCATTTCGCGCAATGAATATTTATTTGCAATAAAAAAGAAACTGCCGTCGTCGTGTCCTACTAAAGTAGATATAAGTTAAAATGCGCCACGAATTGACTAGACGTCTTCGTCTGGCAGAGAGACGGAGAGCTGCCGGCCTCGTGTGAATAACCCTTTGGCATCCTGCACCCTCCTATGTATATGGTAACAGTTGCACTTGCTCGCGTCGTGTGCGGCACCTGTAGCAAGGAACAAAGTGCTGCCACACAGGTTGACCGACTGTTCCAGAGGCTCGCATTCCAATCCCACTTGTACCTGGAAAAAAGAAGCGAGTAACCTGCTGCTGCCTCGCAGCATCCTCCAGGAAGATGAACCGGAGAAGCAAATATCTCAATGATATGCCTTCTTGTTTCGTGGCAATAAGACGGTAGGCGGAATTGCGCGTGTTTATTTAAGTCTGGACGCACCTGAATTCAATATCTTAATATAATAGGTAGAATATTAGATAAGATTTTTTTGCACGTCATCATCTATTACACTACACTGTGTCAGGCGGTGTATAGATGATTATCCACCTACCTAGAGCGAACACCTATATTGATCGATAAAGTGATAACGCGTGTCTCCTGTGTATGATTAAACTAAAAAATAAGGTAGGGATTTTACTGAGCTAAATTTTTATTTAAAACGACTGCCTATAATGGCGGGGAAAACTCAGATCGTTCTTGCGTATTCACATTGCGGGTCGTTAAACGTAAAAATTCCTTACTTGAGATTATTAGTACTGATTCATTACGGTGATAAGAATTACAATCGATTTGAGTTATTTTTATAACCGATATAAACCTCTTGACTTATTGACTATATCAGGAACATTTTTGATTAGCTGACTGTGCGGTCATTATTTATTGATCTGTAATCATATGTAAATAGAATACGTAAGTGAACATGCATATGATTTATTTTTAACAAGGAAATCCGCTGGAAATTGATCGAAAACAACGAACACCGCATATACAGGGTGTCCCATGGGAAAGTGTGAAAACTAATGAATCGATATTTTATAATAAATTCAGGAATCGGAAAGATGAAAATGTTTTTGAATAGAAGAAAGTAATTATTTTTATTTTACGTCCGTATATCACAAAAACAAACCTATGTTTATATGAAATAAATTATTAGTTGAAGAAAATTCTTTAAAAAAAGTGAACATTAATGATATATGTTGTCAAAGTGTGAGACATTTGAATTACCACAATAGTCTCAACGCTTTCTAAAACTATTAAAAACGTTCCAAAATATCATTTGAAATGCCATTGACAATCGAAGACTTTCTGTGTTCGATGTGGAGTCTTGCATAAAATAAAAGTCTTTAACGAGATGTTTCTTCTTTGCATAAGGAAAGAATTGTGTCTCTAAAATCTCTTTGAAGGTCTCCCCGGTGACAGTAGATTCAACAAAATGAAGGTAGATTCCTTTCATTGAGACGGCTGCCCATACAGTGACTTTCAGAGGACAAAGACCCGTTGCCATTACAGCTTTGGGATTTTCCGAACCCAAGAAGCGATAATTTTGTTTACTGACCTAGCCATTTATCCAAAAATGTGCTTCATAAGACAAGATTATTGCTTTTTCACTCAATTCCCCATTTTCCAATATTTGTGTCAATGTGTTTCAGAACTCTTTTCTTACTTTCATAGCGTGTTCGGTCAATAATTGATGCGTTGTTATTTGATAAGGATGCATCTTTAAGAAATAACACAGAATACGTTGCAAAGATGATTTGATTATTTTCAAAGCTTGAGCGGCTTTTGCGGATTGAAGAATTTTTTTAAAAAATATTTTTCAATTTTATTGATTGTTTCCTCTGTAGTTACCGAAGTGGAAGGGCCCGGTAAATTTTTTCTACGGTCCTGTAACGTTTCCTATTCTTTAAAATTATCGATAACTCTGCAAGAAAAAAAATATTATCGTTATAAACCAGACAAATTCGGAAAAAAAATATCACGGACTTGATTCTGTATAATCATTAATATAGAAAAATATTCGATTCTTACCTTCTAAAAATAGTTTTGCTCATAACTCTTTTACTTCCATACATGGTACGGAATCATCCAAATGCTTCACTATAAATTTTTCCTCGTGAATAGTAGCACTTAATGAAAGAAACTTTTTCTCCGGTAGTTAGCAATTTTGATTTGCTAAATTCTCTTCCTTCTCATTTGGTGTATTTAGCCGTTAATTTTATTCCAGGGATTCAACGTACTATTGCAGATATATAAATAGCCCTTTTGCCTTATACCGATAAGAACTGTTAGATATAAAACAAATAAAAAAAAAAAAACTATAATATAATTTATACTCAACTTATCATTGCCTATAAATTTATTTTTATGAATACCTCCTTATATATATATGACCACCTACATATGTATATAGTGCTCCTGTCCGTCCCATTCGTTCCAGTCAGACGATAATTGGCAAAAGGTAAAAGCAATATTCGCCGCTTACCGGACAGGACAGAGCACTAGTTTTAGTGGTGGGAGTTTCCTTGACTAAAGCGCTACCAACTACGAAGCAAAATTAGCGCAAAATATAAAATGATCGTTACATTGTCTACAATTAAGGCGATTACACCTTTGAAGAGAATGCTGACGTCATATGACTCAAATGATTTGACGTTCAGTTATTGATAATATCCAATCATTTTTGTTGGGTACTACGTAACGGTATGGGCCAGAAATGTCCAATAGTATACTTCAAGAAATATAAGCCAGAACCTTTGAAGTATTAAACTTTAATCTGCGGTCTACAATTGATTTGCACTTTTGGAAGACGTACAAACCAAGTTGACGTTTGGTTTAAAAATTATTTTTCGAGAGACAGTTGGGTCCGCAAGATCGTCGATTAAATGCCAGATCAAGTGGTTAATATAAAAATCCTCCAAGAATTATTCGGTATAAAAGTACTCCATATTCACAATCACTATGTGGGAAATCATATTTTTCTAGGTTAAATTTGTACTGCGATGAAATATATATTTTTCTTTTAAGAAGCTTCCAATGATTATGATTATATTTATTTCAAACTTCAACAATCTCTTTTTCTCGCCCTCTCCTTGCACGTTGATAAGAAAATAAAACCTGTATTATTGACAGCAAGTCTCTTTACGTATTAAATGATATGAAATAAGACACGTCACGCATTAATCAAATATAGAATATCATTAATCAACTTCTAGTAGTCAACAACAATGACACTTTGAATCATTAAAAAAACAGATGTACACTGAATGCCCCGCATGGAATTCCGTACAATAACATTATTTCTCAAGACATTAACAATTGTTTGTTACCTCTATATAAATTACACATATTTTTATTCGTAAGAGTTATTACTTTAATTTGATTTATCTATTGCAAAATATAAGGATATAAAGTTTGTTATATATTTCATACGAAGGGATTTTGCCAACTACGATCATCCTGCGTTAATCATGTTCCCTACTTTTACCTTCATTTAGCCCTCTCGTGCTTGGTGGGACATACAATTAAAATAAATAAAAATAAAAATTGGCACAATCTGATGCTGCACTCCGAACGCGCTACAAAACCAAAATTGAGTAAAAACAAACAATTGTCCACTTACATTTTTTTTTTTAATTTTGTCCGCCAATTACTTCTAGTTACTGATGAAAATATGTAAAAAAATTGGTGACATAAAAACGATCTCTAAATGTAAAAATCAACCTGTATCAGTTATAGAGGTGCATATTGTTCAAAATCTTCATTCGCTATACAGCGATCCGAAACAGTGAAAAAGACGTTCAGAAATAATTCTCAAGCTGTCAGCGTAAAGAAAAACTCCCGTAAAATTAAAATTTCACACTCACTTGTCTGTGAACCAGCCTACCTTAGCGGTAGTTTTCGATGAAAAAATGTATATCTCCTATCCTCATTAGTCAGTGTACGACAATAAGTTTCTTTTACAACGCTACTAAAAAGAAATGTGGACACTAAAGGGTTAGGAAACTAATACGGCCGACCGTGTTTACGTTCGATACTACGTTCGCATTATAATTTATACTTACGTTTTTATAAATTACAATTTTCAACTTCATGATTATGCGCTCCTTTAAAAATGAACAAGAGTTATTTATACGAGCAGGGTCCTCATAGTGACTTAAAACAGAATAATAAAGTGCAAGAATTATGTACATGTCGTTCGTCATATTAAAACATTGTGGTTTGCGCTGCAATTTTTTTCTCATAAAAAAATGTGCAGTAAATGTTCTCAAAAAATATAACCAATAGTAAACCACGCCAGTAGATATAATTTAGCTATTGCCTCGTAGATGGCGCGAGACTCTATCGTGTCTGTTGAACAATATACATGTATAAAAAAAAGATCGAAAGAACAGCACTTACTAAGAATCTTAAACCTTAATAGAAAATTTACAAGGCTTTCTAATTCCTTGCAAGGAATGTTGAACGCGGCAACGAAGTAAGTCAAAAAATCACGACAAGTTAACGCCAGTTTTCATTCCCACTCTGTAACAATGGCGCGGCGGTAGGTGAACCTTCCGAGAAACGCATAAAGTACCGTGCGCACACGGTACTGCGCAACCGTACGTAAGATACAGCTATACGATCAGGATCACCGATTCGAGTAGTCTATTATAAAAATGTATTCCCAACTTTCGTGCACATACTAACGTTTATGAATATCTCTAAATGTCAATGTCCTCGACAAAGACTTTTCTCACGACTTGATAAACCGGATAGGAATTACGTTTCGCGCATGCAATGCTAAAACAGAATCCAAATTGCCTGAGGGAAAGTCTCTGCATACGTGGAGCTAGTAGATCAGACTCTAAAAAGTTAACACGCTTTGGATCGATGGTCTTTCTCCAAGCTTTCCACTAAGTCTGATATAAAAGTGAACAAGAATTCTTACAGTCCGAGATTTTCGTGATTACAGCGAAACACCGTAGGTATACCGTATTACGCCACATCTCGGTAGCCGGCATTAATCGAGAGAGTAAATAATACGAAGTACCAATCTCCAAGATACACATACGACGAGCGAACGAACAAAGTAACGAGATATCGATGTCATGGGATTTTTAGTTTGCCTAGGAGAGAAATGCGTCGACAAATCACAAGGCACCACGGGCACTGGGTCGCCTTTGTCCCGCGTGTCGTTCTACCACTTACGGGATCCATTACTCAAGTCGCAGATAATATACTAATAAATGGCCGTAATGCGATACAGGACAGATCGAGTGCCGCCAATCTAAGTCGCGTAGGTGAGTTCGAATAACGTGAGACGCAGAGCTTAAGGCACACGTGTCAACTTATATAGAGCTAAGGTCTACGTGATACGTACTTAGCAACGTACGTTATGCTCGTGACAGTCATGAGTCATGATTAACGTTCGCCTGACATAACCCTACAGGATATTTCACTGGTTTCTTCGGAAGTTTACGAATTACTGGTCAACAGTGCGAATTCGCGAAACCGACACATCGAGCGTCAAATTACGAACTGATTCGGCGTAAAAAGAATCGATGTGGACAAGACACGAATATTTTTTAATTAAGATGCAAAAACAAATTGGTCGTCAATATAACGATCGGCTGAAACGTTTGACCATTTTTAACATTTATTACTGATTGACGTATTAGACGAAGGGCTCGATGTCGCCATATGTTGAAACGTGATTCGCGTAAAGAGGATTACTTCCTGGTAAGGGTATCAAGTAGGGTCTGGGATTAGGTTCATTAACATCTACAGTATGTGTGTATTATGTGTCTGCAAGTCGAGACAATTAGGATCCACATTAATTAGGGTAATTGCCACGCTGACCGGCGAACCTCCTACAAAGCCCTCTCCGGATGTACGCACTTAAACCTCGCCTAACTACTAATTACAATGAATTGTAATATCTATCCGACTACTGGATGGTATAACACAGTGCTGCTTGCTCATTACCGCAAAACGTAGACTTTGCTTCGATTGATATTCGCGCTAGGATCACCGTGTGCTGAGATAAGATTATTTAAGACTTTTTGCAGACAAGTAACGACGCTTGTTACAATTTTTGCAAATGCCGATAGGCTCTCGCATTTTTGATCAATTTTCCTGACCATTGGCTCTGTAATATATACAGATATTATATTAACGATTTATCGTTATATTATACGAAAATAAAATATGGTGCTGTACGGGACGTTAACGACAATCGAAAGTCATGTTTAATATTTATCAGAATTTTTATACGCTGAAGTCGCAAAAAAAGAATACGCCACACTGTCTAATACGAATTTTAGATTAAGTTAGCATGACCCGTTGATAACTTCGCAGCAATCGATCTAAGAAAAAAAAACGTACATTTTGATGGTAAACTCGGTAGATATCAATTATGTATAAAACTTTTATGTACATTTGCTCGAATTGAAAAGCGATGATTTTTTTTCCGGTTCCGAATAAATCCACGAGCGTGACACACGTTCCAGATTTTCCAGAAAATATTGAGGTCACGGACGGTTCGATGAAAGTTATATTTACGGTATTTCGTAGAATAACACGGGACTCGATCCGGCATACAATTTATTAAAAGATTCCAGTCGCCGTTCGGAGTTTCGGTTATCGTTGCAGGATTCATGTGGTTGCAGAAATTCCCATACCAAATTGAGCAGAACTCGACTCTGTTTATTTATATAATAATAATTCCAGACTGGCGTGACTCGCAGCTACGCGTGGGCGCCGCTACTAACTGCGTCTTAGTCATCGCAATTGACGGAGCTTATATCTACATACATACCGACATACATACATATTTGTAGGTTATTATATTGTTCCGGTGGAAGTGAGCTTTAGGGACGCCGCATAAAAAAACTTGCCCAAGCGTAACCGTATAGAAAAATCAAAGGTGTGCATGAAAAAGTCCCAAAAATATGAATTACTTATCGGCTTAACATTACCCGATAGAAAACTATAATACTGCAAAGAAAAAAAAAGCTAACAGCAATGCCTGCTACTCTGGTTAACAGTGAGTTCCAGACAGCGAAGTCCTAAATTGCAACAAACTATACGTAATCGACGCAGCAAAAAATTACTTTCGGCACAGTAATGCTTGCTGGCTGACTAAACAATCTTTACTTTTTTTATTTAATTATTTATTTTAAGTCGCTTCAACATCTGGGTTATTAGCGACTGAATCTTTGCTGTTCCACGCTTGTTCGTCACCCATTTTCTACGCTACCTGAAACTCGCCAATGAGACTATTCAACCATTACCCTTTTTCTTTTTCCGTGTCTAAATACGAGCATGGTTGATAAATAACGAACATATGCCAATAGTGAACATATGCCGGTATGTTAGGATAGCTGACTATTTGCGCAAAATATAATGAGATAAAACCGGATAAAAACTCGATTACATTATAACATACCTTGAACATTATTTCACTACGTATTTACATACAGCTATATGTTTGATTAATGAATTTTACGATAAAGTTACGCAATTATTATGACGTAACGGTGGCATAAAATATATACGCATTTAAAACGATCCTCGAGCCTCTAGGATTAGGGAATTTTTCAAAATTCTAATATCCAACGCATACGAGACACTGTGCTGCTGCTCTCATTCTCGTTGGCAGTGACTTGCGTGCAAATAATGGATTACCTAAATGGCAAAACACATTGTGTGCGAGACACGCCCGCTCGATGAAGACATACATACCTATATGCTGGCATCACGTTACACATATTCTCCACACGAAAAATCTACTAGGCGTGTATTGTATATTGATTTTAAGAGTCCTCCCTGCCACATAATGTCTCTGTGTTATTTTACTGTTCCAGGTGACTACCCAAACAAAACGCGGCCGAAATTCGTTCTAACTAAATTTAGAATCTTGGTTCGTACGGCAGTAGTACATTTAAGCATAAAGTAAAGCGATTAGGTCCTCTGAAAAGATTACGAGCAAAAATAAGATATCAAAAATTGTGGCTCACGAGACACGATTATTTTGTGTAACTCGTTCGAGCAACAGAATAAGTTTATCGTACAAGTAGGAAGTAGAAATGAATAAACGTGAATTGGTATTTTGGAAAGTTTTTTGTAATTACATCATTATCGATTAAATTTAATAATAGCGACAATTTCCAAGAACTTCGAGTCTGTTTGGTGCTGCACTCAGGTTTAATTACCAGCGTGCGCCATAATATTAATGGGGGAATAATTTGTAGCCTGTACGAACGGTGATTAGACATTCGCATCGTGTTTACGTCGTTATTGTCCTATCGAATATGCGATAATCTATTTATAAAACTGTCTAAAGTAATATGTGGCGAAGGTCCCGTATTTCACTTGAATTCAAAGACGAACAGTGAGATGTGCTTGAAAATAATACAAAGAAAATAATAGAAATATTTATCATAAAAAACTTGATTAATTTTCAATGTAAGATTCCAATGTAACATCGTCTGGCGCACGCACTTGCAATATTCGCACTGTTAATTAGAAACTAGTCGCATACAAGTTTCTAGTCACGCAGTAGCGCAGTGGTAGTATGGGATGAATGATCTAGAATGAGTCCCACACAAGTCTAATTTGAGTATGGAAGCAATTACCCCAAAGCACGTGAACACAGACTGCTATCGTACGAGGAGGAGCAAGACTAGCTTAGTCAGACTTCAAAAAATTACAAGTACGGTATTTTCCCAGTAGAGCTACAGAAACTAGACTTGTCAGACATATTCTAAACAAATTTCATACGATGGGCCAAGTTTAAAATTTTTACTCTCAGCATGTCGATGCTCGTGTGGGCGTGATATTGCCACAATTCGCTATATATGTATATATAAATGTACAGAACAAAGCATAGTTATAAATTCGTACACAGAATGAGAGACAACATTCGCGCAGAGTGGATGCGGTTATGATTAAAATAAGAAGTCTTCCGTACGGAAAAGACATACATATATGTAAAATTTATATACGAAGATATGATTTTACATATGTTGCATATACGCTGAAACGTGTATACAGATGAAAAGTCAGAGTGGCGCCATCCGTTGCGAAGCGGACGGTACCAACGGCGCATGCCACTATTATTAGACAATAAATGTCGGTGTGTAGGTCAACGAGAAGCTGGTCTTGTATAAATACAACCGAGTGGGTACCGGCTCGGGGCAGAAAGGATGACAAGGTAAGCTGTAATGGCTAAGGAGAAATACGAAGTAGACAAGAAGGCGGTATAGCAGGGAATGCGTGGGAGAGGAAAGTGGAAAAGACAAAGGAGTAAGGGGGGGGGGGGGGAGGGCAAAAGACGGGTGGACGGGTGACGAAGTGAATTACTGCTACCACGGAGATTGCTGGTTGTAACTGGTAACGCTCGGGTAAGAGCTCCGGTGACATATTAACTCGCAAATAATGTGTGCTTTGTTATGCAGGCTTATTCACGGTAAACGCACCAGCTGAAATTGGCCCTGAATGGATCATTTCAAGAATCAGATCAGGGTGGCATCATTATAGAAATGAAAGTTAACGTCATTTTTTTTTAACAAGGCCACACTGCCTCGATTAACGGAAATGTTTGATCGCGTCCAACTTCAGCTGGTGCGTTCGACGTGAATAACCCTACATGGGTGAGGCATATGTGTTACACGTATGCGTAGATGACAGACGGTTATAGGTGATATGTATGAACTATACTGTAGCATGTAGATGTGATCGTTTTGATAAAAATTTCGGAAGGCGAAGCAGTGCTTTTTTGGGGGAACTTGGAAAAAAGTCAAAACACAGGAATCGTGCTAAGGGAGACATAGAGTATCGCAGTACTTGATGCTGACGATATAATGACATTAAAAGTACTGAATGATTCTGTCTGGACAGTGACTAAAACTTATATAATATGACAGAGTCTATATCGAATTTTATCGGTCTACGGAGAAAGAAAAATGTTCCCCAATAGAAATTCCATAATAAAAATTGAAGACCCGTTGAGGTTCTAGCTGGTTCCGTACTGACCCAGTAAGAGCTTGAGTCCTGGTCTGCTTAGACAGGCTCTGAACTCGCTGAAGAAAATTTCTACATGGGTTCTTAAAGTCGACAGCGAACCAATGAGGTCTTTACATGTGATTTGTGAATGGATGGTTCTTAACATAGTTTGTGTACGATAGCATCATCATTCCCCAAAAACTATTTCAAGCGTTCAGTTTCCTTCTCCTCCTGATCGTGGTCAACCCTGCTCCTAGCTTAATCTTAGCATTTTGCCATCGTCCTCCTTTCCCCACAGTTTGGATAATAGTGGCTGATTGAATATTTGGGTAATGTCGTAAAGTAAACAATAGCACATTAATACAGTGAAACAATTTATTTGAGTCGATTACTGCGACGATCATTTGAGGCATATAATTTTAATTAACTATTCTACACGCATTGCAGCTATCTTCGATTAAGAACAGAACCGAAACGTTAAAACACGGCGTGAACGATATGAAAACTTTCTTCGAATTTTGATTTTCACATTTAAGTAAACTGACCTCTTGCCATTGAAATAATTTTCAAGTTAGACATTCTTATATCGCAGAAAAAAATAAAAGGAAAAAGAAAAGACGATTTAATGTCATTATTAACTTCAATTTTAAAAATAATTACAGTCAATTTTGAATATCGTATCCAATACTTACGTAAATACACATAAACATTTCACCGAAGCCATCGGTATTACTAATATATTATCAAATATTAATACACGAGTTAATAAAAACTCTCAAAACTTTTGTTAACAATTGCTCAAATCATCCACAGACATAATTTAAGAGAATAACAATTTACAGTCGAACATTAGTATGAAATATGTCTAGAATCTGTCTTACGAGTCCGACTCTGGGCCGCTCGACCTGTCTCATACCTGTCATTGTTAAAACTCAGGTTCAGCAATTTCTGTCTTGTGAACAATAATAAATTTTAGTCTAGACTAGTCGAGTTAATCAACGTTAACACCTCGACAGAGCAAGCACCGCCATAAAGTAAAATCGAAAAACGATTTACATCATAATTAACGACCCACCCTTGACATATATCAACCTTTAACCGGAAGTATAGCTATATCTTTCAATACGAATTGTAGTTCCGAGTCGAAATGGCCTCAAAGAGTACAGATTTCGCATCGAAAGATACAGCTGTATTCGCGGTCAAGAGTTGATATGCATATGCCAATTAAGGGTGGAGCAATAAATTCGATATTGAGGTACCTTGAGAGCCTCTGACTCAGAGAGTATTTTGACGTCATCCCTAACCGGAAGTGCTGCTCCTATCGAGAGATACAGGCTGCATTTCCTATGCGGGAGTAGTTTGCAACCTCAAGGGGTTGAGCATCAAATTGGGCATTAAGGTATTTTGAGAGCCTTTAATTCGTGAGCGATCTCGATGAACACGAAACTTGTATGTACCTATGGTTTACTAGTTTTCGTGAAAGAGTCAATTCAAACGAAAAAATATGTATCTATTTTTTGGGCCTTTAATTAATCAGTAACGTATTTCCAAATCTATACAATTTTTTTTATTGTACGCCATAGCGATGCCAACCGGATATCAGGCTAGCACCGCCATAAGCTTTTTTAAAAATACAAGAAGCATCAAGTCCGGCAAAGTCAGTCCTTAAAATATTAGTTTTTCGATGTAGCTTTGTAACGGAGCTAGCTTGACCGAGGTCGCAGACAGCTGGGTGGCAGCCACTATCATCTATCTTCCCTACTTAAGATAAGGTTAAAGTATGCTGATAAAGTTTCTCAAGCTGAAATAGAAACTTCAACCCACAATCCTGGTTTCTATTAGTTTTCCAAGCAGTCCGAAAATTCTAGTTAGCTACTGAACAAACCGCTCATCCTAAATTCTTTGAGGCAGCCAACGAGAACGCAGGGAATTCAGGAATTCTAGTGATACAGTCAAAGTGAAAATAGATGTAGACCTAAAACTGGAATGCACGATCGGACATCATAGCTATGCACACGTCTGGTGCAATAGCATAGAGAAGCGCAGTAGTCCAGCAGCCGAGGAACCTCGGCAGTTGCAGTCCCGGACATGCAGTTGTTTACAAATCGGTTCCGTCTAGTATATCTGAATGATTAAAAGTTCTGCTCTGTTGCGTCATACTATGTAAATATCATCCAATCGTTTTCCACAAGTAATGTCTTTGACGATACCAATGCCTATATAACATCCATACCAATATTGTTTACCTCTGTTGTAATCCACGTTTTCATGATTACCTTTGAGAAGAACGAGACAAGACACAAAAATACCACGTGAAATATCGTCTCGCCGATAACAGCTTTATTAATATATATGTATAGAAAGCAACGGAGAGATAATACACAATTAACTGTTTGGATCATGTTATGAGTAAATGTTACGGATCGAGGGAATGAAATTAGCTAAAAGGTTGTATATTGAAATTAGAGACAATGCCACGAAGATACCGAAAGTAGTCCGAAGTATTATCGCACAGATACCCTACTGTCGAAAATAAATCCACCCCTTCTGCATTTTATGTATTGTTAATGAAAATCGAAGTGTCACTCACCCTGGATCCACCGCGTAACCGATAATTAATTTACGTAAAAAAATTTTATTCGACGAACGTACCGTCGATTCCTTTCGATAAATATTGATATTTCACATATAACACATGCCCATTTTTTCGTATATAAATTATAGTATAAAAATTACATATGTACGAGAGCATAAAAATTTTTTTTTAATCTGTATAGAGTATATTTTTTTTTTCATTCGATCGGACTCTCCTTGCCACCGGCTTTGTCTTTGTGACAAATTTAGATAGTCGCACCCTAAAAATACGGGCAACACTACGAGAACCAAACCGAACTTATTCCCGTCCGGAACTTCCACGTGTCTGGAAATGCGTCTGGGTGCGTGCGGACGCGCAGCATTCGTAGCTGCGTCCCAAGATGAGAAACGGTGAAACCTTGCTTGGTTAAAAGACGTAAAAATATTTATAAATTCAATGAATCCGACAAAGAATTGAAATACGATATATGAATTATAAATTTCATGACTGGAATCTCGAAGTAATTTTATAGATGATTTTTAAGAATAAAAAAAAAAAGTGACAACGATATCAGCAATGGCGCAGTTCTAATGATAGCAAACCACGCACAGAGAATTTAAAAAGAAAGAGAAACGATAGCATATACGCTCGATCGTCGGTTTGTATTTCTGGCCGGTGGCCGATTACTAAGATTAGACGGTGCCCTCTATATATAGCATGACATTTGTGTACACTAGATCCTCCACTCCCAACCGTGTGTCAAACACGAAACGGTGCCTTGAAGTTCTCTTGCGGAAGAGATGAAAAAAAAACGAGATGAACTGTAAAGTATCAAAAAACCGGAGACAGATGGAACAAAAAAACATCTTTATCGAGGTGAACAATTGAAAAACATCTTAGACACTCTGTGCAGGCATACGTCGAACGTTAAAGACATTGTGCAATTTCTCATTTAAGGGACTACGAAGCTCCGAGCATATATGTAATTTTCTATTTGTACAGAAGCCACTGTTCTATATATACATATACATATATAGAACAATTGTTTATCAATATATATATGTATACTGATAAAATTAAAATTAAACACTTTTAATGATACGTTATCCGTCACGAGATAACTTGACCGTCTTCCTATCATATCTCGTTTGTGCCTTCTCCGCGTAATTCCTGAGTCGCAACAAAATTCTCGTCTATTAATAGAGCACGCGAGGTCATGGAAGTGGAAGTGTGCAATACAGGTTGCGCAAGAGGCAATCGCGCGATAAGGTCATTTCAACGTACAAGGAGAAGACGTCGCTACAGCGATATTATAATATAGAAACAATACGGAGATAATTGACATAATTCGACAGGGATCGGCCGTGGATGGAGCATGCAACTTTATCGCTCTCGAATGCAAATGTAAAAACAAAAAAAGTCAAGATCTCGCAAGGCGATACATACCTAATTGATTTCTGTGGTGCATATTGTACGTAGCACCATAATCCAGGGCCATATGCAGCCCCTTTGCCGACGTTCACGAAAACTCACACTTTGAATTACGAAGCATCCGATGCGCTTTCCTTGGGAGTCACGTGAAATTACACTTTTTTCTGCCCTCAGCGGGTTTTAAAGGCTGTGCACACCGCCACTTGGGCAAATACTTGCTCCCTATGTCAACATACGTATATATTGATATAACTTAAAGTGGACAGAGAAACGGCACGAGAAACATCAAAAGGCGAGAATACACAGGAGGCTTATGGTAAAAGTCTTCCCTTTCCTCGAACCTTTCGGCCTGCGCTCTTCCTTTGGCTTTTCCTTTCGCCAGGTAATCTGGAAAAGAGGATTGGTAGTGAATGGATCAATGGGTGACGCCTGTGTGACACTTTTAAAGATTTTACGATGACGATGATAACGTATAAGCTGCCTTTGGATCGAGTACCGACGAACAGAGATCGTCACGCGATGACACGTTAAAAATGAAAGCAAATGGACGATGTTATTCAATGAAATATTTATCTTATCGCGATTGCAACAGTATGCATGCGAAAATCAGTTGAAAAAGTTCTTCGAAGAAAGATTATTTGATGCATCGATAAAAAATCTAAAAGTGGATCGCTGCTAACATTTATGCGGTTCGATAAGAGAGGGACGAGCGTCTGAGAATTATAAGAAAGATTATAAAGAGGAGCCAGACGAAATACGTATAAAGTAACATGGGAGAGAGACAAAGAAAAAAAGGATAGACGAAGGGATATATATGTATGTATGTATATATATATGCGAGCTTAGTTCATTTATCGCGCAGAGGTCTGACGAAAATAGAGACACGCCTTTATTCACAGATCTTAAAAAATAGTAGTGAAACTCATTAGAGAGACGTCGGTAGGACATTTTGCCAAGCAAAAATAGAGTTGTCAGCGCCATTTTCCTCGTCGCCGGGCAAGGTGTGCTTACGTAAGCGAAATTCTTTTTTAATTTTGGCGAACCGCAGAGGTGCTTGAACCAGTGCCATAGAAATTTTTGAACGCTTCATAAAAAGAAAAAGGGTACACTTGTAGCCCCATTTTGTCCTTAATCAGTCGTTCTTGCCGCTACACAAAAGTCAGCAGCTAAATTTGAAGAGGTCAAAAGCCTAAGAGTTCAAAAATATTGAGAAAGGAATCGAATATTGGACACCCAAGCTACAACAGGAAGAACATCCTCTCTTGAAATTAATCGAGCGAAACAAAGTTAACATTTTCAGAAGACATCCCATCGGCTATTCTCCTTCGTAAGATCACAGTACCGAGCATTTAACTATTTTCCCTTACGAGCAACCCATGTCGAAAGACGGTAAAGAAAAAAAGAAAACGTTGCAAAAAATCTGCCCAAGTTCTGATAGCCGCAAACTATAACTCAGATCTACAGATATATGGAGCAATAGTATACGCCGTTTCTCAAAGATCTACCACGTTAATGGGAACCCCCGAGCGTGTGTAGAGAATATTTTTGTCACTAGTCCAATTCTCATTGACTCTAGTGGGTGATTATAAAAATAAATCAGTCGCGGTTATTTACGCGCCGTGATTAAGTCTGAGATACGTCGCGCGATCACCGGAAAGAAAAAAAAACCCAAGTGAGAACCACGAGAGAAGAAGAGAGTTAGAAGGAAAAAAAAAAGAAAAGAAAACGAAGCGACAAAGCACCATCTTAATTTTGGATTCGGCAGCTGTCCATCCTCGTCCCACGTGAGCGAACGGAAATAATGCGCATTTTCAACGGATCGATAATCTATTAATAATTAGCATGTAACTGTCGCTACAACCCGGTTCGTGGACTATTTTAAAAACGACGCTCTGCCCGTTATACTGTCTGATCTTACAGTTGTTTATAAAGGAGCCTATATAGATCTTACATAGCTTCAAACTGGACTATTATAAAGTCCACAATTTGCTTTCCACAATGTTCGTCTGCTCCGTGAGACTGATGAGGACTTTTGCACTCAGAGACTCAAGTCAGCGCAAATATACCCCTAATGAAGATCTTTTTCAGGTCACAGACCAATAACTTTTATTCGGGTTCAACGCAGAAGCAAAATTCCTAACGTCTTCCACTTGCCTTATGGCATCCGACGTTTCCCGATACCCAGACTGGAAGAGGACATTTTGTCATTGAAACGTATGCGAAAGCGACGGACCAATGACCGCGTAATGGATGCAGTCATGATGGTGGACTGGGCTAACCTGACTCTTGGTGGCCCGAGGAGACAGTTCGAACCGAACCGCACCGCACCGATCTGATACGACCCGATGAAATCCGACGTAAAGTATGTGCGCATGCGTATTCTTTCTGTGGGTTAGAGTTCATACGCACTTAATTGTTGAATTCCGCGGGCTCACCTTGCTCTCTTCGCTGCCATCACGATATTCGCTACTGGATACTCGTGTCGTTTATGCGCATGCGTGATCCTGATCAGTATTTAAAGGAATGCCTCTACATCTATAAACATGTGTATATAAATCGCGATAGTTTCCTGACACCAGTGTTTTTTTCTTTCTTTCCGCATTTATTGCTCCGCTTCCGTGAATCCCTTATTTTTCTTTGCAGTAAAAGGATACGCCATTGACAAGAATGAAGAAAATTGAGATATATTTCTGTATAAGCCCAATCGGACGAATTGAAGAAATTTTAATAAAATCGCCATTAAGCAGACTCTCAATAATATACCAGAGAGTCGCATAAGTGAAGATTTCGGAATCGGTACTAGAAATGGTAACGACCCTTGATTCACGTAACACGAACGATTCCATCGAAAAGTCCAAGTGGCAGGGAAACAGAAGAGAAAGAAAAAGTCATATGTTACGAGCATGGTGGACGAAGGAATGTGCGGCCAGAAGAAGACTGCTCTTAGAGTACACCATTCATTGCGTAAATTGATTACGTGACTATCCCTAAGTGGTGGGAATGACTCGAGTGACGTCATCTACGGGTTCACTAGGTACATACATACTCCTATGGTGACACATGGCAACGCTCGAGGATCCAAATGGCCAAAGAAAAATATCCTGACCGCAGGTTAACGTTAATTTGTTTACCGATGTGAAAGAGCTCAATGCGGCAAACCTTCAGTAATTTTCCACTGAATAATGCTGCCTGCCTGCCCCATTAGCGCTACGAAACAATTTCAAGAGATCAGCTTGAAATATAGATTTATTTCGTGATGTGATCGCGACAACGAAAGAGGCTAATTCTTATCGAGAATCGTTAAAAAGAAAATTTAATTTTTAATGGAAGCTGGTTGAGTGACACTGGTGATCCGTTACAATTCTATCGCCCACGCTTTCTACGATACGACGCTATACGGTGACCAAAAGCGAGTCTCCGCCTTATCGTTTCGATGCTTCAGCTCGTCGACAGCCGCCGCGTCAACAGGTCGTCGCGATACGTTGCGACGGAGCTATGAGACTTTTGTAGTCGGAGCGCAAAGTAAAAAAAAAGAAAGGTAACTACTCTAACGAGCAGTCCTCACCAAAGAGTTTTTTTTAATGACATATTTTTTATATGTCCACGTAAAACAGTGTATGTCGATTATCAAAGCAGAACTTGAAGGGACCCTTGGAGCTCAAACGACCGTTTTTACTTTTGACCGTGGAAATTGAAGTCTACCCAGACTTGACATATATTCTTTACTTCGGTGCAACGGCCGACGTATCCGTAAACTTAGCAGCATCGTTTGGACAGAAATTTAATAATGATATAAAAAAAAAGAACATTGGAGAAATAATGCAACGCGATCCTCGTCCGCTGCATCTATGTAGAAACTTTGGACTTTAACGTCTCCCTGTGTATCTGGAATTTCTTGACTCCTACTTAAACGGCTGTCAGCTACATAAGATATCTCGATCGATACACTCTAACGCCCAATATGTGTCGGATGTCAGTGTTATTTACGACGGCGACAAGTGGTGATTCCACATGGCCGTTCAAGCTGCACAATCCTCGTGGGACTTCTAAGGGCGGATTCAGACTATGACTGAGCGACGGAAAAGGAATTGGAAATGTTTCGTTGATGTTTTCTTATTTTCGTCGAGCTCGGGCTACACGTTCGTGACGTAACCTATCCGACCGCAAAGACGCTTGTGATGAATAAAATAACATTCTGAACAAATCGATTTATGACATGTCACATAGATTATCGGACGAGTCAGTGTACGACCATAGCTTTGTTTTCAAGATTCTTTTCAGATCTGGAAGCAATTGCAAACGGATTTTAATATGAATATCTATCGAGGTGATGGATTTATCGATATTCATGATCAATTATCTTCTCTACTCTCTATGCTTAAACGCTCTATGAGAACGAGGAACTATCAGTCGGATATTGAACTTGGGAATGATTCCAAGCTCCAAAGAGACTGCCTAGGGCAATTATATAGCCACGTTGAAAAGCAAAAATCTACGTCGCACTCGCAATCCGACTGAACTGCTGACACGTGCCGAACCCCCGTCGACATTTTACGCGTCCACCGTTAGAGCCTTAAGGCGGCGACGGTAAAGTACCAATTGCCCACCTTAGCAGTCTCAATCCATCCAATCTTCGGTTCGAACTCTGCGCTTGGGTTGTGTTGAAAGTATCAATTGCAAAAAAAATTCCTGGGATTTGTCACATCTCGTATGTCAGGAGAAACCGTACCGAGGTGCTCCAGATTTTCAAATGCTATCCAAAATGAAAAAAAAGGATACCGTTTCTTGAGACAATGTTTGGTATTCACGTTCTAGAGCCGTTATCAGTAGGTACATCTACGCCGAGCTGACGTCCGTCCCTCAAAATATAAAAGGATTTGGATTTTTATTCCGGACGCATTGAAATTTTATGAACTGGCAGAAACGGGCGTACATGCGATGCGAATAATGGCTATATGTATAAACAAATGATTCGCGAAGAACATCGATGATGCGATCAAGACTAAAAAAGAGTGGCATACTCAACGAAGGCTCCACGCGATGACGCGGAGCTTCTAAATGCATGCTCCAAGCTACACTTGTACTTTGACCTATCGGAAGTCATTCGTTGACCCGCAGACCCTGACCTTACTACAATTATACAGGGTCGTGAGACTAGATAAATATCTTGTTTCGATTTATTTCTGTCCACGCGCAACCCCTACGGACATGTGGTATCACCGCGCGTGCACGCACATTGTCCACGAGAACCGAACAGCTATATTGACTTACAAGAGCTAATTCACCGGGAGAAGGGCTCATTGTTCAAAAGTGCGCGCTCAGTTCGACAAAGGCTGTTGTAGTCGCTATGAATACAATTCTCTTGTCCGAGAGCTCTCTCTCTCTCTCTCTCTCTCTCTCTCTCTCTCTTCAAAGATTGAAATAGCTTTACCGTTAAGAAAATATTTCGTAATTTTTAGCATTGTAAAACAGGCACACGTTTCTTGTCACGAGTGGAAAATAGGTAATATCGATTAATTTTACTGCCGCGAAACCAATTTTCCATGATGGAAGTAAACGCGCTCAACGCCCATCTCGCGGAATCTTTTCCAACTACGCAGAAGCAGTGGCAGTGCTTACACGAGTAAAGAGAACGCAGTGACTAATCCTGGCACTTTGTTTTGAGACATTTGAAAATTACGTTCACTGCACTGTCTGCTTTCTGTAGATTATGCTAATACGAACGGCGAATATTGTGCTCGACAGTCAAATACGACGCGTGATTCAAGACAAATTGTTTGAGATACAAAGTTTGAAAACGTGCCGGAAACCGCTGTCGTCCCTAAACCTCAGCCTTGTGTTAACGAACGTCTAATTTAATCCGGGTATTAGTCGGGCGCAAGTGACTCGGTAAGGATGGTCATGGTTTCGTGTAGACAAGATACGACTTTGATTTTAAACGTCGCACACGTCTAAAGGTCGTTACCAGACGAGCAAGCTAACGGGGAACGACTTACCTCATCATCGACATCTTCCTTTAAAATTTTGAAAAACTATTTATCATTCGTCCAGGTCTTTGGACGCGAGAAACACGTGCTTATGTGTCTCACAACTATCATTTCTCATTCGACGAGCATCCATTCTGTTACAAACGAGTAAACACAAATCGACCGTTTTATTGTTCAGCTGAGAGGAGCAAAGAGATCTGTTCCACATAAACAAATATTTTCGAGTCAAGAGAGCAAAGCCATGGCAGGGGCTTCCACATGGTTAAGCGCCAAAAGAATGTCAACAACGATGAATGTTGCGCGTTCGATCAGCGTTCCGTGTTAGACGTCTTTTACACATATCTAATTGTAAGTATGTAGAAATGCCAGCTTCGAAGGTTCTTCGGCCTCTAATTTATTAATACACGACCGGATCGATACACAAGCTCAACGGAAGCGCTACAGCTAGTAAGACTTGCAAATAAAGTTAAACGCTGTAATGTCTATGCGTTTCAAATAATTCTAAATTATTTAGAGTCCGAATAATCGTCATCCGCTATGATGGAAATCAAAACCTTTAACCAGACTGCGACGTGGGTTGAACTTCGAAAAAGAGAGATAGAGAATCACAAGGGAGATACGTATAACGAGGGTCGTGTGCATTGCGTGACAAATTATAAACATCACACGAACGGCGCATTAAAGTAATAGATAGCAGAATTTCCGCGAAAGGGAAAGGGCTTGCGTGTCCCACAGGCTCACATCGCGCTACAAAGGTGAAATCGTGCAGCCACAAATGGCCACCACGAAGCACAGCAGCGTCGTCATCGACATCAATAAGACGCTACAATATATATGTATATATATATACGACTGATAAAACGTCAACCATTCGACGAGATTTACCTCGTGCAAAACTTCACTCGAAATAATCGTTCGTCACTCTTGTGGCCTAATTATCAAAACAGAACGAGGTTCAGCAGTCTGATGATGTGTTGGTGATATTTCAGCAAATATTTCTTTTCCGTTATTTTTAAAACACACTTCTGACAGTCCTGACACAACACAACAGCGATTGCTCGCGCGACACCCTTTACGTAGACAGCAGTATCAAGCGCGCGCGCAAAGATGAGACAGCGTAAACCAAAGTGACGACAAAACATCGAAACGGCAAAAATTGCGATGTAACGATATCACTCAAAATCATGCACTGTGGACGCGAGTCGAACGCGAACTGCGGACCTTCCGAAGGTTTCGCGCCTCGTGAGATTCACGTCGCGCCCAGCGCCGCGCCGCGGCGAAGACTCGAAGCCACCGCGGCTATTTTTAGAAACGCGCATTTGTTATCCTCTACTCCCGCCGTTAATTCGCTGGGATATCGAGCATGCGAGAGCATGGTGCCACGAGAGCCGACGATCCTGCCAGTGGAGTTAGAAACATTACAATTAGATTTGTTGCGAAATAGTATTTTTATAAAGTTTCCACGCGACTTACTATTTTCGGCTGACCATATTATCGCACGAGCTGTGTCATTGGTTCGTTGTTCCTGAGATGATATCGACGCACTCAGAATTTAAATACGTTTAACAGAGATATTGATTCTTGCTCCAGTATGAGAAATCATTGTCTGCAGTAACATTGATACGATATTACAATTGCCAGTTCGCCTTCTGTTAAGCTAAGATCGTTATCCATAACCCATATTCATAGGAATTTCATTCTACAATGACGAAAATCGAGGATGCATTCGCGGAACTAAAAAAGAAATCTCAGCCAAGGCCAAAAAGGCTGAAAAAAAATTGTTATGTAGGTTATACGAAATGATAGGGAAGTTAATTATGATCACGTATATAACACAAGGCTAATGTATTATACTGATACTATCGTCGTATGATTTTGACGAGACAACTAATATTGATTTGTCCAATGAATTCTGTACACGTATTCTATCATTTATATCGATTCAAGCAAATAATACTCACTATTCATGAGCCTAGCAGAAACCAGTTCCCTGATACAGTCTATTTCGAATCTTAAAGAGTATCTGCACAAGAAGGAAACTATTATTAGATTAATATAACATGATACACATATAAGAAGCTATGACCAGAAAAAGTAAGAACGACTGGGTTTTCTAATTATACGGAAAGTACATTCCTGTATTTAAATTATTATCGAGGATAATATAATCATTTAAGGATACGATCCACCTTGGACAAGCTTTCTCTTAGCAGCGTTACACACAATAATATACTATACCAATTTCTATAACGTATTACCTTACAGCGACGCAACGCTATGCGATATTAAAATGCCTGTAGGTCAGTTCCGTGTTCTTCGCGTACAAGGAGACCACTCTCACAATCAGTGAAAATGAACAGCAACACGGAACATGTGTACAAGCAACCCCGATGAGTCTTATGTCAGAGATCTATTGGCCAGCCGAATAGTATGCAGTGTCATTAATGATTATGCAATTCCTTAAGTATCCTACGTGGGTGAACCCGCTGTCACGAAGATGCTAACATACATGACTTCATTATTTTAATTATTAATCGAATTTCCGAAAAGAAAATTCTTCAACGATCGATTCTTTGTTGCTCCTGGTGTTCCTGATGTACCTCTTCCTCAAACCCTGAACGTATCCTGGTTCACGTTTTTTAATCGACCCTGAGAACGTCGGGAATCGCGTGGTCTTACCAAGTGTAGAGTACAGCTATGTAAGTACTGGATAAAGCCGAAGGTCTTCAAAACGTCTGGAAGAAACCTAGGAATCTGAAACAGCGAGACGCCGCCCTCCCCTCCTTAACGTCCATTCGTGGCTGATAAAATCCAGCAAGAATAACTCAAGGTCCGCGGCAGCACGCGTCCTGAAAGAATCGATCGTTTCTTCGGACGGAAGGGAAATGTAGTTGAGGAAAGAAATTATGTCTCCGTCATCATCGAACATCCGTGAAGCTATCTGCCTCGTCATTTTAAAATTCAAGCATAGAAATTCCATAACTAGGAATTCCGATGATCGATCTACAAGAAAATTTGAGCTTCTACCCCTGATCAGAGATTACGAATCGAAGATGAGGGGCGGAGGAGGAACTTCGTAATTGTGGAACATCTACGGTTTAGCATTAAAACCATGGTGGGCTAGTAGCTTTACTGAGGTCATCATTACATACGTCATCGAAATTATTGCCACTACGATATCGTGTATGGTTGTGACGAGTATGTGAAAACTGATGGCATCAATGTAATTTATCTTTAAAGCGTTCTGCTTCGTGTATCAAATCATCCCCAGTTTATAGGGATCCAATTTGTCATTGATCATAATAAGACTTCGCATTCACAACTCAGTACACCGTTTTGAGCCAATTAGGAGTTGAAAAAATCGATATCATCATATAATTAGTACAGTGATAATACTGATTACGTTGGTGCAGGACGTTAAAGTCTCGTTTTCATTGCAGCCCCCGTTCTTATTTCAATTGAAAAAAGAAAAAAGTGCAATGGGAAGTTTGTGGGTTGCGATCGTCTTTTCCGGAAGTTCCGTTATCAACCCTTTGTTTTATGCATCTGATTTGCTGTAATCAACACCGCCGTAGAATTTCGCGTTAATGACACTGGCATGATTACGGCTTATCAGTGCTCGCTGACAGAGAGCAAAAGCCCTACCGACAGTACTGCCGGAAGTTCTATCCCAGCTTTAGCCGAGTACGCTGGCGATACTTAGTTTTGTGGTATCTGACTCCAGTTCACAACAAAGAAACAACGCTTTAAGCTACTACTGTTTTGGAATATCAATGCAGAAATGCTAGCGAGTCTCCTTGTGGACCTGTTTAAAACCATTTGTCAAAAAACCAACAAAGGTAACAGTACCTACTGTGCCTCGCTCGTCTCTCTAGCAATTGGTACGACGAATTACCACCGTGGCGCTGCAGTATGGACACTCCCGTAGCTAACCTAAAGTTACAGGTTGGTTTTGCTCACATTGTTAATTCATACTTTCAGTAAAAAGATGCTTTTGTACCAACTAAATCATTAGATCCCTGAGCAAATCATCCATCGAAGTGGAACGAAAACCGTTTCGTGCATCAACCAGCTCCAAATACACGGAGCTTCGCGTTTTTCTCTTCAAAAAGAAATATAGGGATACGTTAAAAAATGATTGCGTGTATATACATGTATATAGTACTTAATGCATGTCGACCTAGTTTCATAAAGGAACAAACGAAATTAGTACTTAATCAATATTTGAGTGAAATAATCCACATGACTATTTATGATTACATATTATTTTCGGTGTCACAGCCGTAGCATTAATGGCGCTTTTTTTGTTTTTTTACCATTGGAATTTAAATAGCCATTCGTAACATCATGCTTCTTTAAAAAAACGTGCCTTCTGAACAGGTTTTACGAATTGGGAATTCAGTGCCAGAAATAGTTACAAGGTCACCCGTTTCATCTTGAACCCTAGTAGAATCCGTGCTCGCATCCATAAGTCCGAACCTTTATTGATCCATAAGATTCAATAGCGTTACGTCATGCCCTCCGAAAAAAATGATTGGAAACGGCGATGACGAGTTAATTTGAAAAAAATTGAAAATCACTTTCACGAAGCCATTTTCGAAAGAATGGAAATTTATGGGTTCCAGCTCGATCAATTCTATGTTGTTTTTTTACTCGACAGGCACGCGTGGAATGAAAATACCTGACACAAAACAACCAGATGATTGATATACGTCGGCATACAAGTCCGATGGTATTACGTTTGATATCAATGATTCGATAAATTTTAAGAACAGTCGATATCAGGATTCTCGACATGAACGGCTCTACGCCGTTATTCGTAGAATTGATGAGCCCTGAATACGAAATTCCCACCATTTTGAGCGTGCGCTTCAACGTGCCTGAACTTCAGGAAATAAACGAGCTTATCAATGAATCGGCCATGTCGGTTAATAATAATATCAATGGTACGATATAAGCTGTCTCGCTATAGAAGATACTCGGTGAAAAAGTCCTTCGCTCATAAAACAAAGTCATTATATGAAATCGGTACTGCGAGGAATAAAAAGTGGACAATAAACAGAAGGAACCTTCGTTCCAAGGTAAAAACTGTATATATTCCGACTGGAAGCCAAGAATGTAAGTAAAAGGACACGACGTAACAAGAGAAGACAAGTGGAATTATCGACGATGATATTTTCAGGTGATTTTTCCATAAAATCAGAAAGGATTTCCTGCCGTTTTCAAGTGCTTCTCTTCTATCCGGGGTGCCGTCGTCATTGTGCTATTTATAGCTGACCGCTCGATATGATGTACCGAGTCTATTTTTAGCGATTTGCCGCCCTCTTCTTGAGCGTCTACGTCCTACCCGTACCTACCTCGTGCTAGACACTGCCAGACAGTAGGCAGGCAGGCAGCAGCAGTAGACAGAGAGAGAGAGAGAGAGAGAGAGAGAGAGAGGGAGAGAGAGGGAATGCTGGTCACTTACCCGAAACAAAAAGAAAACATCGCAACCGTCAGACAAAGAAGACCCAAGCTTTTTGGAGACCTCGAGACCTCGAGACCTCGATTCACGAGGACAATAGAACAGTATCGGCCGCTTTTTCTTACTTGGCATCAAACTCACGAGAAACTTGTATAACATACGTGTACTTGAGCTGGATCGTATAAAATAATTTCACTTGAAAATATCTACACGAATTCGAAGCGAACAGTTGTTTGCCGGTGCAACCTCCAATGACGCTACTGGCTCCATCTGGTCTTCTTGCTCTGCTAAAATGTCAGCTGACATGTGTGCAACAGGATTACGGCAACCTTTCGTTACAATGGGGAAGACACTAATAGCCGCCCCTGGGATCTTTGATGCCACGAAGAGACTCTGCCGCGGCATTCATTAAAAGTGACGATTCGATATTCCCTTACGAAATCTAAAGCCTAAGGCAGCTATCGACTTATCAAGACATCATTGCGACTTTATATTCGCCGTCGTATAGGAAGATTCTGATGCTATCGTAACTTACGTAGCTTCTAATTACCAGCGTCTAATATACAACCAATAAGAAATACATGACTCGAGAATATGGCTGAAACTCATATAAGTACTTAAAGATCAAACGTAACCGAATTTTCGTAGCAGAATCTCAATTATTATTTCGTGTCGCCGAAATAACTTCGCATTGTCATAACTTTCGGAGAATCTCAATTAATCGAAAGAGTAACTTTTCGTACTTGAAAGACTTTCTTGTATTTTGCCCAGCCGTCTTTACATTAAATTATATTCGAATTCTAGCAAGGAGCCATACAGAACTTTTTCGGAAGATATTACGGTTAGGACCGACAATCTCTAATTCCTAAAAAGAAATTGGATATGAGAGCTCTAGATGGGAATAAAAGTGCTAAAAATATGAAAAACGGAAATAGGGTTATGAGACATTAAGAGCATGAAGACATGATAAGCCACCCGCGGTGGCAAATCACTTATAAAAATTGCAAGTCAGTGTAAGATAGAATAAAAAAAAAAAAGAAGAAGCTCGAGCGTTCACTTGTCTCAGCGTGAGGTCGTCTCGATTAATATGCAAGCACGTGCATGCTCTGGCATTTCAGAATTTCATATTGTCCCCGCCGATTCAGCTTTTACACGAAACGCATAAGACTTTCGTTTCTTCCCAAGAAATACCAATATCCAATGTACGACATGCTGAAAATCCATTCATTCTTGTCGACTTGGTTAAAAAAAGTAAAACGTAGAATATGACGTAGTAGCTGGCTTAAGAGTCAAAAATTGTAGCGGCACATTCGAAAATACCAACGCTAAAAATACGGATAAAAATAAACATCCACACGTGTAAAAACACACATTAATATTCGCCGCTCGTCCAACGCAATGTTTCTACGCCACGGAAGAGTCATGAGGGCCGGAGAACTAGTCGCTAGAGCACGACGAGGGATAAAGAGAATGAGAAGATAAAGAGGGGAAAGGAGAAAGAGTGAGAAGGTAAATGGTCAAAGGTGAATCCAGTCGACCAGCATGGATTACTTAGGCATTACATTACGAATGTAAGATAGTCGTGAAAAGAAAAACGTAACTTCACTGGAGTCAGAAGACGTAAACTACTCTTTTTTTTTCTTGTTTCAATGCTGTCTGCTGTCAATTGATTACATCAATTTTCTTTATTTATTCATAATTTTCAAACCGCTTTACTTCCTGTTACTCGTGACTAAAAATACACAATAGAGCATAGCAGTTAGCGGGTTAACAGAAAGTTGGAGTTTTACTTCAAATATGTGTTCAAATAAGAGAAAAAAGAGATATACCGGGTGAGAAATTGGACAGAAAATGGATAGATAATCGGTGGTATTTTCAACAAGTTATTTGAGAAAATAAAAGCTTTTTGAAGTTGTTGCAAATATTTTAAGACTGCTAAAAGCAGATCCTCGTGTACGAGATAATCTTTCGAAATTCGTAACGTAAGTACGACTCGTAAGACTTTATAGACCAAAAAAGATATAACTCCATAGGCTGCGTATGATTATTAATAGCAGGGTGTTTTGAAGTCAGCTATGTTTAGTACCTCGAGTCCTTAGGGCAGGCATAAAATTAGATATTCAAAATAAATTTTAGCTCTTTCTTAACGAGGGATTATCATGACGCGTGACGTTCGGATGCCAATTTTAAACATGGACCATATCGCAATTTTCCTGCAAACAAGTTATCTTGATATAAATAGAGTCTTGGAAAGTATAATGGCGCGAGGCTAGAAACGTATTTTTACTGCATTATGAGACTCGTCATTTTTTAATATCCACTTCTGTGTAGCTATAAAGAAAGATTCGAAGGAAGTGGAAGTCGAATTCCTTGAATATTTATTTCGATCGTTTTAACGGGCTTCCGAAGGAACAGTTACATCATCATAAATTTATAGAGACCAATATTATGGATTTTTTTTGTCAGTTGAATGCGCAAAACTCAATGAGATATGCACCAAGCAAAGCATGTTAAAAAAACAGCTCCGTTTCATTTTTGGTTAAACACGGAATGCGCCGGGGATCATTTAATTAACCGATCTGACTGAGAGGCGAAAATGGACAGCACCAAGGAATTTTCCAAATTTATTAACTTTTTTTGAAAATCTGTATTGATTCTTCAACAAACCTTCCTGGAGGATTCAATCCTGTCGTGGGGTAACACGCTACTGTATATAAAGACGACGCGGGACCACAGTGAAAATCATAGAGATTGACTGAATAAAATCGATAAGAGACTATTGATCGATAGTGGATGAAAACACGAACCCCATAAGAACGTAGACTTGGCGAAAAGTGATATGTGCGCCAATGTGGATGTAACTTTTGCGCTAGAAATAGCAAAAGTCAACAATATTTCGGGAGAATTAACTATATGGATTCCGTGATGTAATTTATTTAATGGGTTAAAAAAAAACTTACGACAAACTCAGAAAACGTGAGAAGAAGCGACTTTGGTTACTTTTTTTTTTCATGTTTCAACTTATACGTAGCTGAATTAAAAATTCATTCGCCTTTAGTAACCTGGGTAAGAATAGACACACATATATGGTAATATGTATTAGATACTTTTCGAATTTTATAATTAAAGCTATTAGTATGGTAATCGATGCACATATCCATTTTTATTCAATCTTAAAACGGCAAATTTGTCTTGTAGCAAAGATATAAAAAAGTTAATTAATTACACCTGGCGTCTACAAATTCGATATTTTGAAAAAGTGCTTTTATCAAAAAGCAACTTTAAATACTGCGTACATATCAGAAACAGTTGTTTACGAATGGATTAAATCTTTTTTATGAACGAATACAAATTAATATTGATATGATATCAATAGCTACTGCTGTGTGCATAAAAATCGTGATTTTTTTGTAGTTTGACTAGAGTCAAGAGTACATCCGTAAACTTCTTCTATATTAAATATACAATAAATGAAAACAAAAGGATTAGCAGTTTACCATTCTAAGAAATTATATATATATGACGTCATATTACGTTAATGATATACACGTACTGTTTGAAAAGAATTTACACAGTTATCTGATAATATCACGTACAGAATTGATGAATTTCATGAATATTACGATTTAGATCATGAAACCATTTAAGCTCTGCCTTGTAAGAATTAAGTAAATACAATTTAAGTCTTTTTGTGCAAAAGTATGAAAATATATGAAACAGACGTCACCAAAGCTAAATATGGTTCTGAAAGTATCTGCAATATCAAACTATAGTAAAAATTTGTACCAGTAGTATGGAATATTTTGTACAGTAACTATCTTTTATCCATAGTAGTTTCCTCAGCCGTACAGGACTTTGGATTACACAAGTTTCCACTATTTGTTAATAGAACATTATTCATTCGCCGCTTTTGCTGTATCATTTCACTAGTGCGATAGATCCCATTGATTAGAATAATATATATCGCTTGGCACGAGTGTTCTGAGAGATTATAAAATTGGGTACTTCAAAAGCAAATAGCAGTTGGCCATGAGTTGTTATATTTCTAAAAACATTATCGTTCTCTGGCGTGTTCACTGAAACCTCCAAAATAACATCGTTCTGACCGACCTATTAAATGACAAAAACGACAGACTCGCCTCTCGGATCAACAGCGATAAAATTCAATAGTTCGTCTGGTTGACACATGCGACTCATAACTGTACAAAAAATAATTAAAATCTTTATGGGATTTCTTTCCAATTTCTTTCCTCGAAAGTTAATATAATCGACGTCAATTGTCTTGATAATTCCCAGGGACGAGCACGCATTTCGAAATGTCGTGGTACATATTTATTTCACTGATGTTTCAAAATGTCGACCTTTAAGTAATTAATATTTATCATATTTATTATCGAAGGATAAATAATCAAGGCACTTGCTACGAAAGTACAATTCAATAAGTATACTGTGTTACAGAATCAATTGTTCAGATACGACTGAATAACGAAAGGCACTTGGCACGTAAATTAATAAGATTGTATTTCAAAGTAATAATTCCAGTGTAACTTCTTGGTCTATTATAAAATTATTATGAAAAATTTATCAATAAATTAAACATGAACGAGGGACATTTGTACTTCGAAGACCACGGGAAAAGCTTCGTGCAGGTCCAGGAAAATGTACAGGATAACGTAAGGCCAGATCAAAATTGATAATGATTAAAGTGTATTTTGTTGTCCCTTGTCGTAGGTCTCGGCCTCTACGGCTTGAAGTACCTTTCCCTGTACACGTTGCTGAACCTTTTTTCTTGCCGTACGATTTCATTGGATTTTCTCTAAAGCCTCACGGAAAGTCAAGTTGCAGCTACAAAGTAGGAAATCATGGGTCTGTCGAGTCTCTTGTACTCGCGCTACGATCCTTGATCGATTCGCTAGTTAACTTTTTAAAATTGACAAGTATTATGTCGAGTTAGCAGTCATAGATTGGAGGATAAACCTTGTCACATCCTTAACTTTTCCGTAGGACCACATAGTGCACGAAAATTTCTCTGCCTGCGGTACGTCGAGATATAATCGTGCGATTTTCAATAAAAAAAAATAATTATCCGTCATCATTTATAATCATGGGAATTTCCTGGATCGTTTCCTTCAGAATTTCATGATTTTAATTCATTATTTTTATTAGTAACATCGAGCGACGAATTCTCTATCGCGTCGTCATTTGTCTTCGGAAGCCGATGTCAAGCCGATCTCAGCAGCGACTGTCTTTTATCCACAGACTGTACCGATGTATGTACATACAATGAAGTTCCGGGCGTTTTGACGTTTTCGATGTGACGTCACTATCTGCTTCGTGATTGGCCCATGTTTAAACGCTGATAACTATGAAAATATTTGTCGTACGGCAATCGGAAAAACAACGTTTTACTTGCTTAACCATTCCGCATCACACTGTACTAACTGTGTGCCACAATTTTATTACATCCTTGTGTTTTTTCACAGATAAAAAAAATGAACTCAAAAAAAATTCACGCGTGGCTGTACACTCATTTTTTTTCAAAGCATACAAGTCGATGGTTTTTCACTGAAAAATATTTTACTTTTGTATTTTAGCACATACTTACATGATTTTATGGAAACCACGTGTGGTTTGTTAAGGATTGTATTGTTTGCAAACTTCCATAAAAATTCATTTAACTCGTGGACCTACTGTAGCTACATATAGTAATATGTCTGTTAACAAACTAATAATCGATACCAAGTACATAAGCACTCGCAATACCTAATTCTTAAAAACGGGTATTTGGCATGGATAGGTAAATACCGTGGCGAATAAAATATCTGAAATTTAGAAATAATTTGAATAAAAACATATGCTTTCGAGTTAAGAAATATTTTATAGAATAATTCGAAGAATTTTAAAACATTTGTTAATATATATGTGAATACATTTGAATAGTAGAGTAATACTTATCAGCCGTTAATTTAAAATTCGAAAATACAAGTCAAATTAACTTTTACGCACGAGTACACCTTCGAATGTTTTATTTGACTTGAAATTACGTCCAGTCGTTGGAAATATATTGTGAATCATGTGACTCTTATCGTTTCTTTCCATAAACTGCAACAACTGGGTCAATAAATCTAACTAATCTTGGAATGAATTGCACTGAACAGATACACGTGTGTGATTTAGCACGCATAAAATATTATTGAAAATTTGTAATAATTACAGAGTGATTGCAATAATGCATACTTACAAAATTCAATATTTTTACGATATATTAGTGAATATTAACAAAAAATAGCGGGCATTAATATTTGATATTTACTCAATTATTTCACTCGTTTATATTCTTAGCTTTTCCTCAAGCCAATTGGTACAATATACGGCAATTGCACGAGCCACATTTGTGTAATAGTTATACAATCGTTTTTGGCAATTGCTGATATTAAAACATTCTATTTAACTTAACAAATTTACTCGCCGTTCTTAAAGGGGACTGACCACCTAACCCACTGACCCTTTCCTGAAAATGATAAATAACCAAGAATATAGCAGATCTTTTATCGTCCAAGCACTCCAGTCAACATAGAATATATCAGTTTTAAAAAATAGTGGAAAAAAATAAAAGATTCAACATGAAAAATGTATCGTATCAGAATTTCCGTATCAGATGAATCCATGAATCCTGATTTAAATCATGGAAAATTGGTATCCGAATCTGAAGCTTAAGTCTTGATGCACTCGGGGGTCAATATTATACAGGGTGTTCCGAAACTACCTGACCCGGAGGGTATGGCAGTGTTCGGGAGGCATCACTGATCACGAAAATTAACTTCCGCTTGTCCAGAAGCTCTTAGTATTTAAATAGGAGCAGGTCAAAGTTGACCAAACACAACGAGGCGTCAACAGAAACGTAGACACCTACGAACTCTTGAATTTTCTTCCCTCGCTTTTGTTTCTCAGTGGCTATGGGCAGACCGGGCAGACCGGGCAGACTGAAGCCAGTCGAAGCCATGCCTATTAGATGTCACTCGCTGAGAGCAGTCACGTACTAACTGAAAACTGCAATACCTGTCCTATGACAATCTAGGAAATAATCAAGATCTGTCGCAGTAGGTAAATCCGAAATCTGTCACCTACAAGTATTATGTAACTTGGTGTGGACGATAAAAGCGTACCGGAAAAATTCTGGTGCTAACCAGAATTTAACCCTTCTAAAAAAGATGTTCACGTCAATGACGTTGATCCTGCTACACAAAATTTAATAAATTTAAATTTCTTTTTGTATATCATATTTTTCCAATGTACATTATGCGTATCCACATTATCAGGGAATTATTACAACAAAAAAAATGTCAGTTTCGTATTTCCTTCAGAAAAATTTAATAGAGTAAATCAATGAAGCTTTGAAGATTTCAAGTATACTTTACATCTTCATTATTCATGCGTCTTTTTATACCCATAAAAATACATATGCAGTAGTGTCACAACACAGTTTTTAACATTCAGAGGACGTTTGATACGTTACAAAATATCCGAAGGGTTTTCCTCATAGAGAAACTAATCTCATGGCACGATCATGCACATATATATGTGTTTATACAAGAAGTTGACGGGATGTTTCAGACATTACGGTCGATATTAACACCTCTCGCTTAGGAATACCTATCTAATTAACACGCACTATACCTAGATTCTTATATTGTTGTATGGGTACTAAATGACGGTGCGAATAGATATTTCACTTTGAAATACGTCATTGAAAGAATGTCAATAGGATATTATACTATTGATCTATAGAAGGGTTACTCGGGCGCAGCGAGCCAACTGAAACTGGAAGTTTGTCAAAATAAATTCGACCAATCCGTAAATCCTGTATAAAATAATAGGGATATAAAAGAAGGCAATGACCACAAATGAGACAAAGCTGCTTTAATCGGCGGAAGTGAATTTAAAAATAATTTAGTATCAAAAAGGTTCATTAAAAATTTTCTACAGGGATACTTTAGCTAATACTTTTGTAATTAATTTAAAACCTCAATAGATCAATTGTTTAAAAAATGTGTAAAAGCTTCGACAGATGTGGCCGCAAACGGTACGTCTACTCTACCTTCGTCGGTACTGCAGAAAACTGCTAAATTATCTAATATTGTCTCACACGACGGCATTATGGGAATTGAACAAAGCTATGTAAATATAGATTTAAAGAGAAAAAAAGAATGGTTGAAAACAAAATGTATTCCCCGAAACTATAGAAAAAAAAAAAGAAAAAAAATGAGAAATGACATCCTGCAAAACACAAGAATCCACAACGTACATGTGTTGCCAATAACAGGCATATCTCTGGCAAATGTCTAATTCTAATCCAGGAACATAAGAGGTTAAAAATAATTCAAATATTTCCTGCTCGCCCGAAAAGTTAAAATTACGAGAAAGCCAAATAGCCAAAATATAAGGGTTTAATTTACACCTTCCACGATATACAAAAGAATACAACCAACTAATTACATACAATAATCTGAAATAGTTGCTAATAAGAACTAAGAAAAATAAATAATTCTCGTTACCACAAAATGATAAGTTTAAAAATACATACGAAATATCATTAGATCTGTTATTTAAAGTAATAATAAAAAAAATAACACAAAAGTGCTTTGCGAGCATTAAAGACAAAAAACATTTTAAAAAATAAACATTGAACCACGCGAAAGAGACTAATATAAAATGAGGAGGGCCAAGAATATCGAAAAGGGTTTCGGATTGATTGAGAAAAAGCCACTTTCAGGAAACTGCCAATAGAAACAGATTATCGATCAAGCTCCAAATTCCCATATTTCAATAAAACCTGTCATCTAATTCTCCACGTGCCTACCGATACAGCCTTTTAAATAGAAGCTTGCCAACAAAAAAATAAATAACCAATCAATACAAAACATGCATACGTTCACAGGGAACAAGAGGGCAAATGTATTGCGTACACGTCGACGAGACGAGGTGTAGCTAACTATGTATATTTCAAGGAGACGAAGCAGAACTCTGCGCAAATGCGTCCAATTCGTCCCGTACTCCTTGATACAGCCCAATAACCCGTCGCTCGGAAAGTAGTCAGATGAGTGAGAGAAAGAGGGAAAGAGCCATCTATTTATAGCGCACAGGTTTTCGTGGGAGGAGAGCGTTGGAAGTGCGCGATACGAAACCAAGTGGAGGGGGGAATTAGTCGAGGAGTGGGGAGCTGGAAAAAGAAGCGGCAGAGGAGAGCAAGGAGGGTGGCTGCTATAAATAGACGCGTCCGCCCCCCAGTCGTCATCCCTAATCGCCCCCTCTCCCCCGCCAACAGCCACCGGTGACTTCGTAGGGTGACCTTTGTGTGAATTCAGCAGTTCTCAGTTCCCAACCACTATTAGGCTAGGCTATCGGGCTCGTCTTCGCTTCTGCTTCGGCGCCACCGCGAATCTAGGCTATGTTTACCACCTTCCACAGTTCTTCTATAGGTGGGTAGGTGCGCTTCTGGGTTCCACAGGTGTTTCCAAGGATAAAGAATTAAGACGTGAAACTGGAACGCTAGCAGGTTTCTCAATAAGCCGTATTAACTGATTAAGCCGTATGTACGTAAGTACATACTCAAATATGTACGCGCAGTCTATATCGATAATAATAAAAAAAGAGAAAGAAAAAAAAACCGAATAAGCGCCAATATAAGAATAAAAAAAGTTTCATCAGTCTCTACTTTTTCGGCAAATAATTAATTTCGCATTGACATCAAAAAGAGTGTTCGGTCATTTCGAATTTACCTCTCTCGTAATGGATAACAAAGGAACGAGGTAAAGGATCTGAATTTCCTAACTGTGAGCATCCTATGACGTTAATAGAAATTGATAATCGAAGAAAAAATCAGGAAGATATACATAGATGATAAAGGAAAACGGATGAGCTGCCACCCACAGCCGTATAACACGCTACGTAACGAAATTAGCGCACCACAATACGTACCGCCCTCGCTCGACAAAATAGAATTGGCAGGCTACCAAACCTGGGACTTGAATAGACTTCAGCTATATGGATCCATGCCCCTCGTTCGCTTCGGGATACCGTGCCCCCCCCCCCCCCCCACCTGCCCCTCGCCAATCGGCAAGCCGACACTTCCCGACGTCTCCCGATCGCCCCTCGGAGCATCCATTGCGTCGCATCGTACACGGTCTTTGCGTGATATAACACCCCTGAGTCCGTGACGCGTCGCTACGTCGATTTTATTAGGGCGCGAGAGCAACTCACTTCCTATCCTAGATCAACGTAATCCAAATACTACGATATCCACGTGGGTACTTATTTAAACTATTTAGCATTTACGCTGATTATACTTTTTTTTAACGTCCTTGAATACCTCCTATTATACCTAACCTATATGCGAGGTTGTTACGAATTATCAGCAATAAGTCAATAAGCATGACACGATGATATATGATCCAACCACCTCACTGTGTAATTAAATTTTCAAGAAAATTATAAAAACACTGTATTTGCTTTACCAAACTCGAGGTACCGTCCTGCTTCTGGCTAAGAATTGAAGAATAAATTAATTTGTTTTCGAAAAACGTCGCTAGATAAGATATGTTATTACGTAAATTTGTTAAATAAATGTCAATGCGTTGAACTTTGAGTGCCGTTCGGTACCATGCTGCATTAATATGTAAAATCTATTTTGGGAGAACGTCTGCAACTCTTTTAATTGTAAACTGTAAAGCAAATTTCAATGTAGGTTTCTAATAGCCCTCATGTCACTTCGACACGCATTTTAAGGTGAAGGTTAATGATCGGTCGAACATGAATTAATAAAACCTACATGATATAGGCGGTACAGTCACCACAAGGATCGATATACAATTCGAGTGCGTCCAAAATCTTTTGGATATGGCGTTATGAAAATAAATGGAATAACCGAAATAGTCGTCCACACTATTTTGCGCTAGACGTCTGCGATGTCTAGCTCACGTAAATAAACGAGAGTAGCGGAATGCGGGTAAGCTGGTCAAAGATAAATTTTTCGATACAAAAAAAAACCGATTGGAAAATATATACACGCCATCGTCTAAACACTTTTCGAAAGATAAAATCTCACTTGCAACTCATCACATTCGACTTGGAATTAAATTGAAATCAAATAATCTTTTTAACCTAGGTAGCTAACAGTGGGAAACAGCAAACAGACAAAACGCGTTCGGACACTTGGCAATTTCTTGTTTCACAACTTCCTTAGCTGTATACGTGGAAAAATGATTATAATCATTTTTCAAAAGTGTATTGAGGCAATCATGAAGTACATGGACAACAGCAACAATTCTGTCAAAATTTACTCTTGTGATTATAAGTATCATTATTCCCTGATTTTATTGGGACTATGTATACTTATGTATTTTGATATGCTGGTTACGAATATGACCATGAAAATTGGCACCAATGACATTTTCACGGTCAAAACACGAAAAAAAAAACATTTTTTCGAACAGTTTTTCAATATTATGTATCTTGAAAACTAATGGACTGAGCGAAAAAGTTTCCGAAAAATGTTGTAGAGCTAGAAAGAATACAGATTTATTATGCACAGAGCATCACAGACCCAGCGCAGCTTAGACAAATAAGTGGTAAATAAGTGTCGAGAAGCAGTTAGGGTTAGGTAAGATAAGCTAAGGTCGGATATCTACTCTGTGATGAGCTTATAAATGGCTGGTCTTGGTAGAGTAAGGTTTGGCTAGGTTAGATTAGGTTAGACTAATCCAAATTAGCTCAGAACTCTACTGTTACGATTGCCAGAGATCTTGATGGTGGTTTGGATAAACAAAATTAACTTGGATAAATAAAATCCGACCATGCATTGCTCAATGCTGTGATGGGTTTTTAATTGACAAGGCTTAGGTCAGGTTTATTAATAATTTATTTTTATTTTTACTTAAGATCAAATACTTTGGAGCCAATAAAAAATCTGTATTTTTTTGAGCTCTACCACTTTTTTTGGACACTTTTGTCAGTCACTTAATCCAATAGTTTTTAAGGTAGTATTGAAAAATTATTTTAAAAAACATTTTTTTTTTTCATATTTTGACCATGAAGACCTTGATATTTCCCCTAATTTTCATGGTCATATACGTTATCAGCGCATCGAAATCCATAAGTATACGTAGCTCCAAAAAAATCGAAGATGCGTGCTTTTCGAAAAATTATCCTACGTAACGGCAATGATCGATCGTCACTGGCGATTATATATTTAGTCAAGGAAAGCTTGGACTTTCTGACCTTCACAAGGTTCCGCAGGAGAGGCGTGTTATCGCAACAATATAAACGTAACATCGATTAGGCCCTGTGCTTTGCTAAAGTCTAATCCCGGTGAAACCACGTGTCGAGACCTCATTCACCGTGCAATAGGTAAATAAGTTAGGAACAGGCCTTGATCTTTCGAGTCGACGACCCTCGTGCAGCCTAGCTCAGTTCTTAAGGCCCTTTGCTTCGTGAAATCTCTTTGCCACGGTTGAAATGAAAAATTGTCTGCTTCCGAGTAAAAAAGACTTTTAGTCTGAATTTTAATGGGGAAGAAGATGAGGGGTTCATTATGCGAGTTGTTCTGTGACAAAATGCATATAATTATACGAATTCATGGAAGTTGCGTATAAGTCGCAAAGGGGAGGAAGACCGGAAGGGGTCCGTTTATGTTGCTATGGGAATTCTAAAACCCAAAGAGGATGACCGGGATAGGGAGCGACATTCGAGGCTTATATCTTTTATCTGTTAAAGCTTTTTTCTTTTCGTCGCGGTGTGCTTACAATTTTACTTGTCCGTCACCCCCCGCCCCACCTACTATCCAAACACTATTCCATTTACTCAATTTCGACTTTAGGCAAATCTCTTATATCCTAATGTATGTATTTAAATATTATTTCTTACTCGCTAACACCTGCTGAACTGTTCCAGTTCTAAACCCTAAGCAAAAGTTACTATGCAAAAATGGTAGTAAAAACTTCCAACAATACTTTCCTGTGTCACAAGCAGATATAGTCGATCCACGAGTTCGATGTGTATTTTTGACAGGTTAAAAACAATGAAACCGCACATGGTTTACCATAGAATGACTTAAATACGTGGTCAACGAAAAAAATATACTATAATTCAATGGAAAATGATCCATCTACATACTTTCTAGTGAAAATTACATGCGAAGCCATTTATGGCTTATTAAAGATTTCATAATTTTCGATCTGTCAAAAAAACTAATTGAACTCGTGGACTGACTACAGCTACAGTCATAGTGCTAGGCGGAACGATAAATCGATGGCTTACAAGCGAATGGTTAGAAACGACATAACGCATGTCCAGCGACGACGCTACCGAAGAAAGCGGTCGATCGCCAGGTTGTTCTATTTATATGAGGAATTTCTGTTATGAGGAGGAAAGGGGAGGTAAGAAAACGAGAGGAAGAGGGAAAGGTTTAGAATAATCAGTTTAACGGAGTAAGAAAACCGCAGAGTAGAATGACATACTGCGAGCAGGCTGTCCTCTCCACGTGCTGCAAGAAGAGTAGCTTTACAGAGCGCGAAACTGGACGGGAGGGGCGGTTGGATACCGGGAGCAGCAACCGGGGGTAAAATTGTGGAAATACGAGGTATGGGGTGGTATGCTTGTGAAGGTCGTCCTATTGATCGGATCCTCTAACCCCCTAAGGTTAACTCCCCCGACTCCTTATACCTCACAAAACGGTGTTCTAAAAATAATCGGAACTCCACTCCTGCTCCGGGCTCCACATCCAATCAATGTCCTGGTTACGTATGAGTCTCTGCTCGCGGCGCTACGTCCGTCAATTTTCCAACTGAATCGTCATTTCTTCAGACCCGTGCCATTTGATCTGATATTTTTCATGGAAATTTTATGTATTTTCGTAATTTTTGCTTTTGATTATTATTGGTGACGATCGATGATAACAATTTGAAAATTCGGGTAACTGACAATAATTGATAAGAGTATTTCACGAACGCTTTACGTCTTTCAGTCTTATCGAGAAAATGCACTCTTCCCGACGTTTATAGTCGTGTTTAGTTAAGACTGATTTTCACGTTTAAGTATATTAATTGTATTTTTTTATTTTTTGTGCTAATTCATTAATTTGAAAATTTTCATTAATTTTGTTAAAATACATTATTTATTTAAAAAAAAATATTTATTTCCATTTTACGAGTATCTATTGTCATGTGCCAATTCAAGAGGCATTTATCAGACATTTGGCAATGTCCAGATCATGAGAAAATTTGATATTCAGACATGAATTTACGTAACCTCACTTGTTCTCTTGTCAGCTACCAGTGGAGAAAACAGCTGTATGAAGGTGGAACGTCCTTTTCTAGAGAATTCAAGCGAAGATCGATGGGACCAAAGAAGGGAGGTGCTTTTCCTCAGGAACAAGACTGAATTGAAACAAATGCCCTTTGAAAAGTAAGATAATGCCTCCAGCCTATATTTCTTCCAGGAATTAGTTATTCCGATACGGCGATGAAAACAGAATAATTTTGTGATTGCGCAACTGTTTCGTTGGTCAATTGCATGAAATTATTTTGTATTCATAAGTTACAATGAAACATTATACCGTCATTACATACATATAAGATTGCTTCGTTTCAATCTTTATTCAACATTCTTAATACATCTCTAATGTACGAAATCATGCATGGCCGGGGGTCGTGTTATTTAATTCCAACCCGATGAGTCATCCTTACATAAGTTTATATCGTTGATAAAAACAAAAACTACCGAAGTGGGTTAGAAGAGTGCCGCTCTACGAAAATCGTTCATTACGCAAATTATATTTGTCAATTATACTGCATAGAAATATGAAAAGTGTCAACATGAAGATATGTCAATAAATGTCACGGATTGCAACCTTCGCTCGATGTGTACCCGTTTTTCCTAAAAGTGCCTAGTAAATTTTGTGAATTTTTAAAAAATATAAAAAATTTCCAATTACGATAATAAATTCAAATAAATTATGATTTACCATTTCGCGATTCTGGCATACTCATCCAATCTTTTATATGAACTTTCTACGGTCGCAATACTGTTTGGCATGGATATCCTGCCGTGAATATCCGAGACTACGACCGCAGAGTTAACAATGCAATTTACGTAAGGGTAAAAATAAAAAACGTGATAAGTATCCTCTTTCGACAGTTATCGTGCAGATACCATTTTTAAAATAAATGATTTTCGAGCAAACAGAAATCGCAAGAAGCATGTCACTTGGTCTTTATAATTACAATTCTTTTTAATTTCTTCAAATTAAAATTTTACTTTAGCCCTTACACACGTGTGTGTCTCCGTTTTATAATACTCTCGACAGAGGCAAAATCCTTAATCGACCAATGACTTACATATTCCTACTGCAACGTATAACTGAGTCACCAATTTATCTTCTTTCTGAACTCTGTCTCTTTATTAGAACAATAGAGTAAGTATGGCCTCGTACGAAAAGTGTTTCTTCGAAAAGTGCAAAATTAATGCCGAAAATATATTAGCATCTCATGAAATCGTCTAAAAATACTGATTTGGTTTTGCGTATCAGATGTACGACGAAAGAAGAAATATTAAAATTGCAAAAAAATATTTTATAAAAAGTCCCACACATTCTGGTAGAAAATCTTGATAGATCCAAAGTATTTTACAAAATCCATATTAGTGTCACACAAGAAAAACATCATTGTAAAGTACGATCAAAGAGACATTTGGCAACGTGACTAAAACTAAGGTGGTCAACGCATAAAAAACAGAGAATTAGATAACATGAACGTCCTGCGGTAAAACACCTGTTGACCACGTGGCTTGGCTTGGCTTGGCTCGATTCCAATGAATTTGGCCAATCCCTGCGTATACATATTACATGCCCAATTAGCCGCGTATCGAGGACCGTTCTCGATGCGATTTCAAAGATAATTCCGACAAACGATAGCTCCTCGTTCTCCCCTCACGTGATAATCATGAATATCCCCCATTGGCATAATGACACCGACATAAGAATTTCATGTTCGAAAAGCTCATCGCTGAAATTTTATGACTTTACTGCACCTCGTTAACGCTACCGGCCCTATTTGGTATCTGTTCGGTTTGGCCAAGGCGGACACTTTAACGACTCCGCGACCTATAATTACCCTCATCATGGACCATCGTGAAGGCTGTCTTACATGTTAAGGGATACAAGCACCTATCTGCTGATCGAGGTAAGAGTTACTTGTAAGGAAAAATAAAGAAAAAGAACCGAATAATTAACCCGGCACGGCGTATAACTATTGCTTCCTGCTGTCGACTCATAAATTGAAAATCAAGCGAACGAATCATTTAGCCGAGATGACCTGTGCAATTCCTCGAATTCACAGTCCAGTCGAGAATTTCCAGGTGAATGAGACTCAATGAAGAAACTCCAATGAAATTTGCGTCACCTAATGGAAATAAAACTGGCTCGTACATGTTCATGTACACACGTGGGCTTACGTGAGCGCTAATCTTTACGATGCATTATGTCGGTAAGTCTCGGCCTCGGCCTCGCCTCGTAAAACTATAAATATCTATCTCTTCTCTGCCGATAAGGTAGTTTTCCCACTGCGGCTCATTCCTCTCTGCATTGTTAGCCACTATTTTTAGATAGTAGAGGGCGTCGTTAAAATGAGCACAATGGAGTCTCGAGTTCAGATGAGCAGGTTGCGCGATTAGTACTCCTGCATTGTTTATTTGGCTGTGAAAACCTTGTCAGATCTTAAGTAAAAGGCCAGCAGGTAAACGATTTAAAAAATTCTTTAAAAAATGACTCTTACGGAATGTAGAGGCATATTTAAAGTGATTTGATTTTACAATTGCTACTGTGAACAAAAAAGCACAGTTATCTTTTTCCACAGGATCGACATTACGTATATTGTTTTACCTTTCTTTTTTTTTTAATGAAATGGCGTCAATAGAGTTACAGGGCAATAGTTATTTATTGCTTTACATCGAAAGGATAAACAAAGCCTCAGAGAAGCACGCGTTTACTTTTAATCAGTTTAAAATAATTTTTCCTCGAAATTGCATCAGTGTCAGAATAGATATATTCATTGTATCAACTGTTGAAATTCTGACGGAGTAGATATTTTTATTAAAGCGAAGAATTTATTAAGTTAAGAAATTAAATAATTTTTACAATGCCTTCCTCAGCTTGTGTGTATTTATCTGTCAGATTACTGTAGTCGTCCAGTAAGCTTACGTGATAAAATTAATTAATAGTTTTCATATATGATTCAGAATTGTCCACCAGTCACAACAACAGTACTCTAACCTTCGCAATTCAGCCGTGCATCTACTGTATTTCTCCTATAAATATAGACCTGTGTATTTATGAAATTCAAAATTCTAATATTTGAAGTTTATCGGTGGGTGATGGAATTAAACGTGTACATACACATGCGATTAACTTCGAATAACTTGACTCAAATATTTCATTGACAACTTCGACATATGACTGCTGAAGATTATGGGAAGAAAAAAAGGTTTAGTAATGTCTTAAAAGTGCAAGTTTACATTGTCTTTAAATCAATATAGTTGCACAGACGCTTACACAGCACTATGATTAATATGCAGTTGAAATTCGAAGAAAATTTCGAAAAAAATGCATTGACGAGACAACTGCCTAAAATACTTGAACATCCCTAGAAAGATTTTATTATGGTATTTTGTGATATAAACAAAAATTATTAAAAAAAAGTTAAGTACTTCTAATATTAAAAATTAATTGAGAAACATTATTTTTCACGTTTATCGAAAGCTCAGAAAAATAATCTTGAACTACGTCAAACTGAGCATTATACACATTCAAGTATACCCACTGACTAATTCCAAAGAAAGCGCATCGCAGTCGCGCTATTGGAAAATATCCACGTCAATAGAAATCAATCCGTTTTCGAAGACTCGCAAGAAAAATTGTCCGAGGTAACGTTAACCACCCTTTGAGCCGTTCGATAAAAAAAATAATCGCCGATTGGAAGCAACAGGAAGTCCGAGCGGCGGTGAGCATCTATATTTATAAAGGCGCGCGTGCATGTAACGCGGCATAACCGCGCAAATATGTGCGCATGCATAATGCCAAGCATAACCAAGTGGTTTATTTATAACGTCGCGGAAATACCGAGTTGGTACAAGCTTATTGTGACGTTGCGTAAGCGATTGTGTAATGTAATCCACAAGTTTGTACGATCAGAGCTTTTCAGTTCGAGTGCAGGACTACCTACCTCAACCTGGTTATATTCGATACTGTATACACGTCTTCTACCTGGACGACATCAGCCCGTGTGATCGATTACACGTTCAGGGTAATCCTTTACATTGGATGACATAAGGAGATGGCCCCTCAAAATACAAAAGTTTTAACGGCTCAACTACAGCGTACGTAAATCCATACGTGTATGCGACCTGGCTACCGATTATCAGATCGCAGAAAGTGATAAGGACCGATTCGTAGAATCCTGCTACGATCGCTACTCGTTTGCGATCTATTTATTCTTGTATTATCTCCCTGTAACGTTTAGCTAAGAGATCGACGCCACTCATGAAGTAACTTGAGGAAAACTGAGCTCTAACAGGTTATTTGTGCATCTTTACCTTGACTTTCCGCAATTAATAAGAGGCAACTAAGCTTTGTTAATAACGTCATCTTAAAATAATATCGGGATAGGGATTTGAATACGATACCATAGAAACGACCATGAGTGTACTTAATTTGTGCTGTTAGATGCAAATACTTTTAAATGTAGATTCTTGCAGCATGATGCAAGCCTGCAATTCGAACATCGTTGCATCCAGAATGGCAATGGATACGTAATAGAAGGTCAGCCAGTGGGTGTAGTCGATGATTATTAACGAAGAGAGGCAATCAATAGGAAACAGAAGCGGTCTAACATTTTTGAAAATGCATTCGGAACTTTTCCCTTAAGCTCTTGACACACGACATAGCGTAACGACATAAGAAGTAAGCATGAGGCAGCTAACCAATCAGACTATAGTAATCCCCCCACCCCTTAAGGGCACAGTACTAGATTCTGATTGGTTGGTTCCCTTAAGCTTACTTCTTACGTTATTTTGTGTGTGAAGGGCTTTACGGCATAAATCGCTATGGATCGACAGCATTTCTCTCAGATCCAACGTCTTATTGGTTGGTTCTAACAGAATTCTCCAATATACTCTATCCAAGTGAAGTGTGTTAAATTGCGGCGATTTGTGCCACTAAAAGAAAAACGCCCATTTACTACACACGTACGATCGATCTATTATACCCATATGGCGTACTCAAGGCCGCTCGAATAGTTTGCGTTCGAAATTGTTTTGGAGCCTCAAGATTCGAGCGCAATGTCACGTGCGTCATGGCGTCCAGCCTGCTGCGAACTTGTGGATTGCTACGAAGCGCGAGGAGAACGCCGCGCTTCGGCACGACTAGCCGAATTTACACGAAGACAAGCGCGTTTTCAAGGACCAAACCAATCAGACGGATCTCAAAAGTATGCGCTGGCATCGGCATCGGAATTCTAACCACTTGTGGATCCTGCCTCTATTTCCTGGACAAGAGTGTCCTAGCCGTCGAGGATGAACTCGAAGTTCCAAATTATCCTTGGTCCTTCAACGGCTTCCTCGCGTCTTTGGACCACGCTGCTGTACGTAGAGGATGGCAGGTGTACAAAACAATTTGCAGTACGTGTCACAGTTTACAGTACGTCAGTTATCGAGACCTGGTTAATGTGACGCATACGGAGGAAGAAGTGACGGCCCTTGCAGCGGAGGTCGAGGTTAGTCGCTGTACCATCCGCGGATTAAAAATAGGCACGATATTGAAAATATCGGAGCGAACAGTTTTCATACGACCGGATGTCGCTATATGATCGTGTCTTATGCATTCGCATTAGCAAGAGAAAAAACGTGCACACAATTAGAGTGATAAGAAAATTATTGAAATTGGTTATCGAACGAAAGAATTTTTCATTCGACTATCTGAACTTCTCTCGAGCGTCTTATTGAAATCGGAAGTGTTTGCAAACATTAACAAAATAATTACGACTAGAATTTGATTTCCTTTGTAAATTTCCATTTCATTAGTTCAACGATTCATCCGAAAATTAGTCTACGCGAATAGTCACGTGCGAGTAGGGTAGAGAGTATTTTGAATTTTGCGCAAGCGCTATATCAAAGCCAAAAGTAGTGAACACCTGCAAATTTTGCTGTTCCATCTATATCCGGAACCTCGAAGATCTATAAGTTTTAGCTCGATCGATTTAGCCGTTTGTTTGAAATTTCGTCAAATTTTCAATTCATATAGATCCTTTTTTTTCTATGGCAAATGCATAAAACAATTTAATCATTTCATGCGATTGCGCAGTAAAATTAAAAAAAAACTCCATCCAACTAATTGTGATGATTTATTAACTAGACTTAAAATAATTGCAGATCGAAGACGGTCCAGACGACGAGGGTAATTACTTTAAAAGACCTGGAAAATTATCGGACAAAATTCCACCACCATTTCCAAATGAACAAGCATCTAGGGCTGCCAATAACGGAGCCTATCCAGCCGATTTAACCTATTTGGTGAATGCTAGGAAAAACGGCGTAAATTACATTTTCTCGGTGCTGACTGGCTACATGGAAGCACCGGCTGGAATAGAAATCAGAGAAGGGCAAGCCTTCAATGCCTACTTCCCCGGAGGATCGCTGACCATGCCGCAAATGGTCGTGGACGATGCGGTACAATATGACGACGGCGTAAGGGCGTATACGTCACAGCAGGCAAAGGACGTCGTCGAGTTCCTCGTGTGGACTTCGTCCATTGAATTCGATACACGCAAAGTCATGATGTTCAAGGGTGTCGGTATATGCCTTTTTCTATTCGCTATTGCGTATCACGTCAAAAGACAGAAGTGGGCGACGATAAAGACCCGAAAAATCGCATACGTGCCAAAACAAAAATACTAACTGTTAGCTAAGTAGAATAGTCGTGAGAAGTAATAGGATTCTTGAATTTAGCAAAAAAAAATTTCTCAATTCATCAGTCATAGCGCATTTGCCGTTATTCCTTGATAAAAAGACGTACCAAGTCCCCATCAAAATATATCGGATGCTTCGCATTCGATTGCAGTTTCGTAACGCGTCCTTGACGTTATGCCCGAAGCGGACTAAAAATAGCATACGGCAACAAACATTAACGACTCCTTTTATTTGTCGTTAACTCCGAGATGATCGGTGGTTGGCTGATCTATTTCCGAGCGGCCAATCAGACCGTTCAGATACTTTTACAATTTATTTCGATATACGCCGCCTTTGTTATCAGTCTCGCTCGCTCTCGCGTACATCTTTCCCATATCTAGCGCGCTTCGCAATCTTTCGGACTTGGACATTTTTTATAAAACTCGTATCTTTACCACATGGGCACTCACCTACCGTAAGAAAATTTCAAATAGCGAACGTCCCGAGGTTACGAATTATTTATAACTTACTTACAGTCTTGATCTTATTTCTACGAGCATCCCCCTACCGTAGATTCTATTCGTTATTAGATGACAGAAGAGACTTCTCTCTCGAGTGCGGAAAACCAGCGTGCAACGTGGAAATTCCGCAACCGCGAGCGATTGCCAAAACACAAACGATCGGTTAATGAACAACGATGATGGAGCGAAGGGTTATTAGCATGAAAAGTTGTCACGGCCGTCACGAGTTATGTAGTTGGGCAATGATAATGCGGATAAATGAAGTTCGCACGTTAAGGATTTACACCGACAAAGTCGCAGCGTCAATCCGGAGCCTCGCGCGTTAAATCAACCAGGATTACGTATAAATAACGAGATTCGCTATTCGGGAATGCTCTGGCACGTGTCTTGATATTTTGGCAGAGATTATCTGCGACCTTCCTCCACGACCACCCACGTGAAAAGTACTTGACAGATCAAACCACCAAGGCCTGATTTGTAACGGACAAATGTTTTTCATTTCTTGGATCAACACCCCAAGTTAATTCGCATTGGAAAAAATGTACCTTTGATCCACGAGCATCGCCAGTCTCACTGTTTCGTCTTATTACGAGTTCATAAATGACGTTCTTGCCCTACTGTAAAAAGGGGATATATGCCGTCTATGATTATTAATAGTTCACGTTCTACTCCCGGCGGGCAAAACAATATTATTTTGATCACAGCCAGCCACGTAGGAGATCCTATGTCGTAACGGAGTCACTCGAGTTGCGAACTCTGCCAGGGTCCTTTTCATTCATGTGGAGATTATGCCAATGACAGAGTCCTAATTTCGGAACGACACCAGGGAAGCGACGCCGACGCCATCAAAGAAAACGTGCTCCTCTTGCGTAACCGGTAGTATTTCATTCATATGACTCGTTCAGACCCAAGAAACCCACGACGACTTATAAAATTAGTTTCTCGAGCTTCCCACTTATTCTTACTTGCCGCGCTATCTCGAAAATTCATAGTAAATGAAAAATTTCTCTATTCCCTAGATAAACTGGCGTTAAACAGGAAACAAGCACTAAAAGTGTCGTTAGGTTGAAACCACATAGTACAATGGCGCAAATACAAGAAACAAAAGTAAACTCGTGTAACACTTTGAAAAGTAGCATGAGGACAGTGTGGCAAGAGTAAAGAGACGGAGACAGAGAGTGAGGGAAGGGGAGCGAGCAATAATTTGTCAATGGATGAATAGCGAATGAATACAAGTAGTCAGTACTGAATATCAACTAGCAGGATTAGGACAAGAAGAGCGTAAAAAGACGAAAGGAAAGGAAATCAGGTAGGCAAGGAACAGGAAGGGGAAGAGGGAACCAGGTCGAACTTGACTTTGGTTGACGCTTTCCGTTGATTTTGGCAGAGGGGATTGAGTTCGTCCCGGATCGCCTACGTATTTCTCGAGCAGAGGTGACGTAGACGCGTGTGCACGCGTTACCTATTCATACGTCGTCAACACGACTCCCGGTGCCGTCGAACGAAAAACCACGCGAAATAATATTTATATTTCAGGCTCGGCGTCGTAGGCGCCTCTACGAGAACTGTGTTTGCGCAAAAAATGCAGAAAAATTTACCACTGCAATCCTTATGATCGATTCAATATTGAAGAAAGAACGCGGCTTTGTCAAATGTCAATTCCTAAGTATAATTAATAGGTGACTCGACTGCATAGTTATAATGTAAATGATTGTGGCTGGCTTTGTAAGCAAGCGCGTGTCATTTGACTTTCCGCTGTCGCGGTTCGATTTATTAATGAAGGAAAGTCGAATGCCACCCGTCACGATAAAGACTCTCCCGCATATCGCCTACGTTAAAAAAACATGTAATATACACATGGTACGAGCTAAAAATAGAAGTGCAGTCGACGCACATGCACTTGGGCCCTCTTTACGCTACTGCTTGGATTATTTAACGCGATCATACTAACATATCCATTGGTAACGTTTTGCATTACAAAATTGCGTCTTACCGCGATTTAATGTAGAAACCAGTAACCGGGGGACATCGTTACCGTTTCTTTACTTATTGCTTATAACGTACGATATTTTGAGTGTCTACAAAATAAATTTTACAGTGCACACGGTAAATATTGTTACTTGCAATTTTTACTGCGATTCGCAATGTTACAATGTTTTTTGTGGTTGACTTCAAAGGTATGAAAAGTATAGTGAACTCCGCGGTAAAATTAAATATAGCGCACGAGACGATTCGGCTGTTTTAGATGACTTTTTAAATTCAACAAGTTTGAAAAATTTTATCGTACACTTCAGTAAAAGCTGACGTGTCATGGTTACTTTTCAGAATGTTTTCGTCAATTGTTCTTAAATATATAGGATATACGTTATGAAATGCCATGATGTCCCGTGGTTACCGTGAATTTCACGGTAATTTTTAATTAAAAATTCTCTCCGTCTACCCGCATATAGAGATTACTTTTGCACTCTAACCATTGTCCCCCACCCCCAGCCCCCGCCACACTGTCTCTCTCGCTCTCTTGTGATTCACAAATTGTAATGAACGTCACGTTCGTTCGTCTTGACTCGATCGAGAAGAAACAACGTGAAGTAATTTGACGCATGCGCACGAACGACGCGGTCAGTAGTTCTCTGTCAGACTGTAAATAGGTTAACGGGAATAAAATGGCGACAAGTAAAAATAGGAAGGCGGATATGCACATCCGTAGCCGCAAGCGACGCCCGCTGGGTTCGTACGAGTCGTTTCTCCCACGAGAATAAACTTATGAGAATCTTTGTATACAGACTGAGTAAGCAACATCTTCGCAGCATTAAATCTAAGCGTTCTATAATTAATCGATCGATTAATCAGCAACTAAAAATAATCCTGTCGCCATTAGCTACACTCGACGGTCCAAAGTGCAAGATTCTGTGAATAAAACTTTACGCACGGGTTAAGTGATATTGCGCGCATGTGTGCACGCACTCTACTGTTATATTTAGGATCGAATCGTCCGTACGATATGCGATCCTCCTATTAACGTTGCCAGTGGTCGCGCCAGTAAATGCACTGCAAGCTCATCGGAGACAGGGCATCCTGAGTATCTCGCACCGGACGTCCCACGCTTTATAAATCCAATGAAACTTCTTAGGCATCGTCTGATAATTGACTGACTATTTTCATCGGTCGAATCCTTGCAAGACACTGGTGACGAATTATTAATTAAATATATACGGTATGTTCGCTTCCATATCGTAGTACAGGGTGGTCATGAAATAAACTCCCTGTAGCCAGCCGTTTAGAAGTTATAGAATTTATAAACAGGATAGTTACTTTACGAACACCCTGTACAGAACTTGTAGAACAATTAATCACACGTAATCGCTATCCGCGAGGAACTTTGATTTGGACTAAATAAAAAAAAAAAGACACAAAGATGCAGGTAAATGAAGAGATAAAAAAAGACAGGTAAACCTGAAAGATTTCTGTGTCTGCCTACCTTTCGCGTTGATTGCACTTGTTGGAGGGTGCTCGCTGGACATCCTGCTTCCTCGAACGTCCACCTGGGGTACATTGACCACCCCCTAGTGCCAGTCGACCTCCTCTTTGTACATCACATATGTCCAAGCACTGAAACGAGAGTCACGAAGTCATGCGTTACAGTAGAGAACGAGTCCAGGAATGAATTAAACTTCGATTGCCTTTTCACTGTTCGTAAGCTTGCTCTCTGACAATTCGAGTCGACCGTGAATCGAATGACTTAATCACCCAAATACAATAAACGATCTATAAAAATCGAAACGCATGACACGAACAACCCGCAGTCACTCGCGAAAGTCATAAGAGGCCAAGGGACTCTTACAGCTCAGGAAAGACGCATGGGCTCGTTTAGGCGTCCCGTGACGTCGCACAAGTAATACCACTTGCCATTAGGGAAGAGGAGAGCGAACGTGGACCTTCCCGATGATGCATCGTGGCTCCACTTGGCACGAGTCGGCTTCAGGAAGTCCACGCTAGTCACCCGGATGTATTCGGATTTAGGCTTCTCCCTTGAGTAGGCTACGCGTTTTTGACAGTAGAGAAGTAACGATAAGACAATGAACAGCGTTGTATTTTTTTTGCATGACGAACGTCAGTAACAAGGAGACGGGACTATGTAGCTATAGTCGTGGGTCGATGAGTTCAATATTTTTTTTTTTTTTTTGAAAGTTGGTAAACAATGCAATTTTAATAAATCACAAATGGCCTTCCCATAAAATCACGGAGATACATGCTAAAATAAAAGAATAAAATATATTCCGGCGCAAAACCATCCACGTGCATACTTTGTAAATAAACTTGTATACAAAGTCACACGTGTGGCTTGTTGGAAACTTCATTGTCTTCGATCTGTCAAAAAACACATTAAACTCGTGGACCGGCTATAATAGCGAAATAATAGGCCGATGATTAATTCAATGAAACTGTGTACTACGAATGTATCCGAATATCATTTTTTCAAAGTCTTTGAGCAATTCTAAAAACTTTTCCCGCACAGCACGTCCACGCCAGAACAGAAGAGCAAATACAAGACCTGCGCTTACATACGGCTCTATTGTATCGATGCAAGGTCCCTCAATAACGATTTTAACGCACTGTTGCTTGAAAAAGTCCGAGTAGAAACTGCGGTTGCTGGTCCAACTCAAAGACCAGTGACTGGTTAATTAAAACTAGATAGGTTCTCCGTTAACGATGATACGACAGCCAGATAGGATTTTTTTGTACTAATTACCTTCCAACCTCTATCTAGGGATTATCCAGCTAAAAATTACCACAAAATATCAGATAGTCATTACCTCATTATTGTGGCTAGCCAATTTGATTTTAAACTCAAAAAGTGGGGTTATGTCACTCGGCAAATAATTCATCTAGTTCTTGCCTTGGGAACATCTAATTACACCGACATATGTATAGATGGTGCTGCTGAAACGTATTGAGCTCGTTTTGTAATGACGACACACACACACACACACATAATCATTAGATCGCCTAGCATGGTCACAGAGACGAGTACACTGAGCTTATGCTTATCATTGCGCCAATAACAAATATGTCTGTCTGGTGAATGTTAGCCATTCTAATTAAAAAGATACTTTAGGCTATGTTACGAAATTCACTACCAATACCGCGAGCATGGCTACTGCAGCCATTCATTCGATTGAATGAAGACAGACAATTGTTGTGTCGCGGTCTAATCGATGTTAATCGGACAAATGTAAAATAAGATTAAGCAGACATGTCTAGCTACCGACACATCATTGATTAAGCCATAGTCATTTGCTAGACTGACTTAAGTGCGATGAGGTAAAATTAAAATTAGCTGGATAGTGGCTAGGTTATTCGGAGATTCAATTTTTATTCAGGAGATGAACAATAAGTGATGAAGATGAACGACAAAAAGGATACATTTAGGTCACACTTTACATAGGAGAATCAATTTCTCTTAAGAAATTATTAATCTAACGATTAATTCCCACGACATCATATATTCCCGTTACATCTTCGCTAGATATTTAAATAACTTGAGGATTTTCTCGGAAAAATTTCTTGGATGGTTAAAGCAATACTGCAAATGAACTAATAAGATTTATTTTTTTTCAATATTAACCAACTAGCATATTTCAAGATTATTATAAAAATACGTATTTTATACAATTTCCACGTAATCGATACGTTCCGTGGGTGAAAAAAAAGCCCTTTTTGAAATTATTCATTTGTACAAATGTGACGATGGTAGCAGGACCGTTATAAACGATGATCAGGAATATTATTCGTGAAAACGATAGCCTGGGAAACTTGGTACGACAAGGGGTTATGGTTCAAAGCTTAACTGCACATGTTCGGCCTCACAGACCCCATCAATTTTACGTTTAGCCCTCCTGTAAAATTTGTTTCTACGTAAATTTTCGATAGACTACGAAAACTTATTACAAAATTATTATTTCATATCTAGTCGATAATAAACTCGTTTAAACCAAAAGAGCAACGTAAAACTCTACAGTTGAGCTATTTCTATTCGTCGTAACAGCCATGTAACGAAATACAAAGAGACAGCTTTGCTTGAGGTTAGATACAAAAAACTAAGAAATAAATTACGATATCAAAACTAAGAAACTGGTTAAAGGGGATAAGAAAAATTCCAAGATTGCCAAGCAGTAGCTTCAGAGAAGAAAAATTTTCAGGCTATATTTACTGATCAAGGATATAGTAAATTATCAAAAAGTCTGTATAAATTCTATGTGGCATTTCTGGAATTCAGAGTCGCCCTTGTCCCGATATCAAAAAGTTACTGCTAAAGAAGCTGAAAAGAAGCTTGAAAAAGAGGATTGATGGGCACGATAAGGAGAGCATTTATAAACCAATGAATGCGTAATGATGGTCAACGAAAAAATTTCAGTTCGAAAAGATAAATAAAAGGACGATGTGTTATCAGATAAGCCCCGTTCTATTGAAGGTGTACGTAAAGGGCACAGAAGAGGACGGCGCATAAAAAAATATAAACAGAGTGGCTGAAAGATATGGAAAAAATATTGGCAGAAATAAAAGATGAAAGTTAAGCTGAAAAGGACGTAGGAAAAAACAGACGCGAAGGCAATAGAATAGAAACAAGGAGCTTGCAAGAAATATTGGGGTAAACAGATTTCCAATTAGATACGACCGCTTGAACTACGTGGTCGCATCTTATGCATTCGTCGTTATGGAAAAAAATTAATGCTACGAATGCGCAGCTTCGGAACTAGAACTATTCACCGTTTGCAAACATTATAATGAATTAATGATTCATTCATATGCTCGTAATTTTTCCTGTAAATTTCAAGCCGGTTTTTGAAACAGTCCAGGCTGAATTTTGGACATAGACATACGTAAGTTTTCGGATTAATCCGCATACGCCGTCTGACAACCGGATGTGCTTAAACATTTGCAGATACTACTGTATAATGTATATCTGGAAGAAAATTTTTTTGGAAAATTCCGATCCTATCCGCAAACCATCTCATCGAAAAACGTGGTTAACGCCAACAATCATAACAGTGATTCTAGGAGGATACATGTTTGAAAAATTAGTTCACTACGTGTACAATTAAATTTAAAAAACAATAAAATTAAATCAATAGTTATCGCAATAAAAATTCTCGATAATCGACCGACGTCCGCCCTTAAGGATTGAAGGGTAAAAATTTTTTAAAATTGAAATATATAAACGCTTGAAGAGCACTAAATTTTCGTATAGATATTTTAATATAAATTTTCAGTTCGATTTTTCATCCCATTAGTGATAGCCAATCAATTATAGACGTCTTTTTTCATTTCAATTTTCATATATTTTGTGTTGTTGTACAAAACTCTATTTCTAGATGTCAAACATTAAAAATCATTTCAATAACTCTTTCGCATGCTGATACCGAATTGAAATTGGGTCTATTCAAGTACGGCATCCCGAAGGAATTACGGTTTCGGGAAAATATCGATCACATGGGTTTATTTTTCATTCGAAAAGAGCATGTCTAAGAATTACAAAAAGAAAACGGATGAAAAATCGCGCGCATTCTTGCGAATAAAGGATACCGAGAGATTTTTACGGTCACTCCCTCGGAAGAAACTGTCCGGATAGTTTGGATTGTATATTATCATCAACGGATGTGGTTTCCAAGAAGACAATCTAAATTAAAAACAATTTCTAAAGTAGGTCGCATAGTTGATATTTCATTAGAGTATCGAAAACTCTTTTTTATTTCCTTACATTTTTAATTGTAAACGCACGTATCAGGTCGCTCGTGATCTACAGATTACTGGCACGTGTTTATTCGCATTCCTTATACTGTCTTTAAAGATCCTAAATATTCTTTTAAGGAAAGATATATCTTTCACGGTTTTACATACAACGTAATTAATTTATAGATAAGTGCCCAAACATTGGGTACCCATGATTGAAACGGCACTGGAAAAATTAATTTTTAAGAAAACTGTGTAAAGCAAAATAAAATAAAGTAAATGAAACTGGTACATTATCAGCGTCTATTTCATATATCTTCCCCAGTCATCGCCAGAGATAAATTTCATTGCGACGTTAAAGTTTATCATTACTTCAGACGATTCTATCCACCATCGCACGGACCTGAAATTGAATTTTTTGGGCGTAATAAAAAATTATAACCGAGACACGTGATTTTGAACTCGTTTTCAATTCTGCATGAAAAAAAAAACATATTCTATGTCAAAGATAGTTCTGGATTTTGAAGTACTATGGAGCTAGTATAATAGCTAATTCAATAATTTATTTTACCTCGTCTCTCGAGTCTATTAATAAATGTGACAAATAATGCAGGGAGTCAGAGTCTAGGTGTGCCAATCACAACCTTATCTTCGATATTAATTAACCGTCCACCCACCGATATTATATAAATAATTAATAAAGCAGGGCGCAAGGCTTGGTACTACATATTGCAGACTATTCCTTGGTTGCCCCATTTCTAAGCCGAGATTACACCGACCGAATTTCCTGTTTTTGCTATTCACAAACCTCGAGGGAGGCGTAAGTGGAAGATTACAAATATTCATTCATATAGCGAAGAATGTACGTCAATATTGGTAAATACTGACACAAAGAGCACAGGGATATCATTTGATTCATCGCAACCTTTTCGAGCACCAGCCTGTCATTGTTTATTATAGTATATGGATTTGACAGATACCTACCTAACCACATTTAGAATGATTGGAATACAATGAGATAAGTTTTGATAGTAATTCTAATTTTAATTTTGAAAAATCGGAATAATATACCACTCTTATTATTCGCAGTTGCACATTTCATGGATACAAGACAAATAGATGGCTCCACGTTAGTAGAAAATGTGACCCAATTTTGAGAAAAATATATTTAAAAAACGAGTCCTTTGAAAAGATCGTCATAAATTTTACATTCAGAGTGAAGAATCCCGTTTTTGTGGCGTATCGTACTTCCGCAATTTACTGGGAATAAAATGGGCGCAAAATGATAGAACAGAACGGTCCAACAGGTGTTTTCAAGTGAAGGTTCAGTGGATTTTTTCTGTTTTTCATTTAAAGCGTTGTCGGAAACTAGTTGAGATTTTTAAAATTCAAATCAAGGAAGAAATCTACATAAATAACGACACGTTGCGACACATAAGCAAGGTGAAGACGTATGTACTCATGGCTATCGGAAATCTTGGGCACGTGTGCGTACACGCGGCGATCGATAAGTGTTACGGGATTTGTTGTGAACTCGAAATAACTGTGAAACCAACGACAGATACAAGAACGACGGCAGTTTCACGATACTGAATATACATGGATCGTAGATGGAGTATAAGTTGTGAAATAGAAAATTAAAAAATACGAACGGATACGAAAAAAAAAATTATTCGCACTTCGATGACACTTGGTTGATCATAGCCTACAAAACTGTCAGATATAACTCTCTTATGGATTCATTAGACGAGGCTTAACTGAGAACCTAAATAAAGGTGAAGGTAGTTGGCACATTGACTTTACTTTGCATTGTTTGTTATATTTTTAATAGTCGAACGGACTTGCACATTTGGAAAGGAAAGTCATACGTCAGACGACTCGCGTCGTAACGCGACACTTGCTTAACGTAGGATAAAATGCAGGGACGGAGAAGAATGCGTCTGAAGCAAGGTGCCAAAGGCGCTTCTATTTCGAGCGACATACGTGTGCAAACATTATGAGATAACGGATAAATCGGGCAATGTCAAGGGAAGACGAAGAAGCCAAAGAGCCAGGAAACCAGGGAGTCAGGGTACCACCAACCAGCGAAACGACGAAGGAGAGGACGATAAACTAGAGAAGCGAAACGTGTCCGAGAATCTTACGAGTCTCATTAGCAGAAGATATAAAGAGCATGCGTAACCTTGTACACAATGGGATAATAACGTGCGTAGATTCGCCGTGGCTGTGCGTTGGTAAATAACGGATAAATCAGCGTGGAAGTCCTAATGGATGCGTGTTGAGTCTCATGAGAACCCGTCATTTTTGACCTACCTCACTGAATTCGAAGTCGTGCCGACGAATCCAAATTGAGCAAATGTTCTGTCACTCTCCCGAAAACACACCGAGACGAGTCGCTAATCAAACGCTTAATACAATCCACAAACGAACCAATAAATATTTGTCCCACTAGCGAAATCCTACATAGAGCATGTACACGGGCACAAAAACAATGCGATCGCGCTGCTATCTCGCCGTGGTTTGCGCAACTACTCACACTCCACCGGGCTCGAGTTTCCCTGGGTGCTAACACGCATGCGTTTCATTTTTACCCTGCGTGCTTAGTTTTTCTCGAAAAATAACACTCGGTGCGTACAACGTAATTGTTTTGAATTTTATTTGACTTCTTCGTCACTTTGAAAAATCACGTTAACTCACGACATTCTAACCTACAAGATTTAGACTCTAACATGACTAATGTTGTCCCTCACACTGCCATCAAACGGGCTTCCTTGGCAGATATTCTTTTGAATTCTCTTATTTCCTCTCCATGCGCTATAGAAAAATGTGATTGTAACGCAGGGTTATCTACGCTTCATAATTATACTGTGACCTGTCAACTATCAACAGTTACTTTAATACTTATAAGCTCAAAAGAGATTTGGATATTCTACTCAGCGACTAAGTACGTCGCATCTATATAAATGTCAAAATCAAATATAAATTTTATGCATGAAAAATACATAACGATCGTCTATATATTATTCTTCGATATAAATCAGGGTAAGATTGACATGTAACATGACCAATTTTAATAAATGATATAGGTTTGTCACTGCTAATTATTTCATAGATTTAAAAGACTAGTAACATATATACCATTCATTCAGCGATTAACGTCACGTAATAAAATTATTTCCAATATTGATTTTATAAGAGATTACTACAGATTAGAGTTGGTTAGTGGTCGATCTTTTGACTATGAAAGTGGGAACAACAGGTCTGACATGCTTAATAATTTTACCCTAGTTCAAATTATTTTAAATCAATAATATAAATACTAAATTATTTACTTTTATGATTCCGTTCAATTATAGTTTTGTTTAATATGTTATTCTGCACAGATAAAAATGATTTTATTACTAACAGTGAAAGTTTGTAATTGTATACAATAGGGACTTTTAAATACTTATATTGGCCATTTTGATTATAAATACGGTAGTTAGTAGTGTAATCTAACGATTGAAGTAAGAACTATTATATACTGACACTTCAAGGTGTGATTTCAGTCATTTCGTTGCAACAAAGTGAACACAGCCGATTTATTACGTTAGACATTAGTAAGAGACTCGTCAGTTTTCAATAATTGCAATATGATCAACGGTCTCTGAACAAACTATTGTTTAAGAATATTTTACATTAGGTTTTATAATTGTGCGCATGTAAGTATAATATTATCGAATTTTGTACATATCTTTAAAAATGTATTTAATTTTTTTGATATTTAAGTCGCAAATACTATTCAAATTATAATGATTATTAAAAGATTTTCTACCCTGAATAGTAATTGTAGCAGTTGTTAGGTTAACATGACATCCCTTTATTTAAAATTAGGGAAGTCCATATTTTGTTATTCTTGAGAAATTTGAATTCCAATTTATTCATTTATTTATTTTTTTTTTTAAATAACACATATTTCTTATTTCATTTCCACATTAAACAGGGTAGATTTTCTTTATTGCGTGGTCTGTGAATTATTTTCATTAGCTATAGCAACAATAACCTAATACTTGATTATATTGCTTGTTCGCTAAAAGGTATTCAAATTGCAGAAGATGTCTTGGTTCTTTGGAAAAAAGAAACACCATAAGGAGTCTCCTTCAGAATCCTCCGATGAAGCACTACCAAGTCAAGGAGATGATTTCATCTTTATAGAACGACGTGGAAATCCTGGACCTGAGTTACCAAGTGATGGAAGTTCACAACCAAGTGGTGGTTTATATCCAGTTATTGGTAATATACCATACAATCCAAATCCTATTCCTACAAACTTTCCAAAGCAAAGTGCTCACAGTGAAACGCAAAATTATCTGCAGGGTGTCCCTTTCAAATTATGCAAACATTTAGATGATACTATTTCTGGAGATTCTGACATTGATATGTTCAGAGTTAATGAAATACTATCTTTCATTGTAAGATTAGAAAATGAAGATTTCTCATACGACTTTACCCTTGAAACCAGTGTTGTAAATGAAATGGAGAGTAGAACCAAATAAATAATGAAAAAAATTATTTCATGTTTTTATCTGTTAACGTAAAGTAACAGAATGTACGTTTTCAAGATGCGTCATTGTGAGCAAATTATTGTACAACCTGTAAGATTATGCTTTTTCAATTGTACATGCACACAATACAATCAGTTCTTGCAACTTATTAAACACTTCTTTTTTATATGAATTCTCTACATTCTTGTTTACTAATGATGTTTAGTATTAAGTATGATAACATCGTGCTTTTTATACTTTCCAAATTTTATATATGTTTAGTATATAAACAGTGTAGCTAGAAAATATATTGAAATGAGAGAACAATTCGAACAAATTATACAGTTAAATAAGTTTACATGGCACTACGATTGACATGCCTTTTGTTACTTATTTCTTACACAGTAATTATGCCCTGAAACTGTACATTGAATTTGTTGCTAAGTGTTAATGTTTGTATGTACAAATTAAAAATTAGATTCTACATATTCATGTGGAGTTCAATGTAATTATTGAAATTTATTTAAAAATAACAAATATTACACAACGTTCATTGGGAGTTGGTCAATAAAAACATATACCATATGAAGAAAGAAGACTAATAATAGTAATAACAGTTATTATGTTTGTGGTCTTGTGATCAATAGAAGATGACAAGAGTTAGGAAGATACTGTAGCAGTTTCATTCATAAAAAAAGGTAAAGAACAGTAATACATGTAACAATTAGGAGAAATGGTAAGAATGTCTTGACTGCTCCCCAGAAGCTGAAAATATACAAAATAGTTTAATGAATTAATAGGGCTTACATTACAATGAGGCTTATATGCTACTACATTAACCTTACCTAACGAAACGGCCACATATAAAAAGTATGCATGCTAATTTTATCATGTTCCATCTTTGATTTTTGTAGTTCATTAACTCCAATGCTGTAGCAACATGAGAATGGCAATTATCAAGACATAGGTTATGCTGAAAAGATTTGTACTATGAAATTCCATTATTCCTTAACACATGGATTAGGCTATTCAGCTATAATGTATCATGTGAAGTGAATTTTGACATAAGAGTCAAATGAACAGTATATTTATAATTGATGAATTGGAGCTGAATAATCATACATATTTAAATTAAAAAAATTTACCATCCGCCCTTTATATTTTTCACTAGCTTCTGCTACTGCTGAATCCCAACCTTGAACACCTCCTCTAGCATTTTGGGGATTTAATTGCAAATATCTTGTAGGTTGCCCAAATGCCATATTATCTTCAGATACGTGATAAGGCCCAGCAAAGTCTCTTATTATGCCAGAAGATGTTCCAATGCCCATATGACCAATAAAGGGAAAGAAATATCTGTGAATGATAAAATCTGCCCTTGAACAATTTTTATACAAATAAGAATACTTTAAATTGTTACATACGTCAAGAAAGGTATTGGAGTCCACACGATGCAGAATGGAAATTTTTTCCTAACTGGATCTACCGTTAAATCCATCATTGGCAATGATGTGTCACTTAGTACATCATTATCTTTCATCTTTAATTACGCCTAGTAAGAGATGCAACATGTTCAAAAAGTGACATTAACATTGTATAATCTTCATGTTGTATATTGATCTAAGCGACAATCATATTAATAATACATAAACAGCTACTACTCTGACTCAAAATTATAAGCTTCGCAAAATTAAATAATCAAGCCAATTTTTACTTCCTCATAGAAAGGTATAAATAGCCGCTTAAATTTTATCAGTGAAAAAAGCACATGCAAATTGCTTGGCGACTATAAGAGTGTCGTTCCTCACGACAGATAAATGTTTTCTTTCCAATAAAATTGATTCGCCAAACACAGGCAGTTTTACTTTCACGAGTTCCTTCGAACTTGTCGAACTCTTATCGTCTAAGCACTAACAGCACTGGATTGCTTATGTTCCATATAAATGTCAACAAATTTATTACACACATATTTTACTGACAGCGTAGTTAACAGTAAATGACAGGGAAGTATTAGGAGGTGCTGCCCCCTCAGAAACTTTTCTTGCTTGATTGAACAATAATACTTTTAACTTTATCGACCGAGGTCGGTTGAAGCAGAAACTGGCAGCCATATTTCATTTTTACCCGTGTTGTATTATTGATATTGCAGGACATTGTGTCATTACATTTTTAAGTATTATATTATCATACGTATTGTAAATCAGTCACTAATATTTGAGCCATTTATGATAAAGCGGAAGAGAAAAAAGTTATGATAAGGGAATTATAATAGCGGATTCTGATACTACGTCAAACCCGTCAATAATTTACCCCAGGATTGTTTCAACCCCTTCATAATCAACAGCTCTCATTCGAAAAATTCCTCAGTAAAATACACCATCTTTCCATATCTCTACTGCTATTCCCCTGGCCATATTGCCAGACCACGCTTATCAAGGCACGAGCATCCCCAAGATATAATCACGTGACATGGTATCAGGTGGACCATGCCCGCTCAATATATATATATATATTCATTTTTAAAATATATAATTTGACGTTTACATTAATTTTAAAGCATAATGCTAATATTTCTTAGCTGAATAATGTCTAATATCATTTATTGTTAGCTGAGTTAATTCTTTAAGTTAAACAAAATTAAATGTGATTAATTGAAATTCGGTTTTAAATTAACAAAGATCAAATTTCAAAAACATAATAAATAAATATACAAGGCCAAAGAGAATGTTGTTCCTTTTCTTCGAGGATTTTTTTTCTGTAAGAAGTTTGCTTGGAATTGCTTCCTTGATGGTTTCTAGAGCTTGGATTTATTGTGTAGTCCCATGTGCTTTCAACATAAATGAACATTTTTTCATAGCAGTTAATTGCTTCTGTAGCTGAAACATTTTCTTCCACGATATTATCTGTCACCAATTTTTCTGCATTTGTTTTGTCATCGATAATATAAAAGTTTTGTGCTGGAGTGTCTCTTTTCAGAGTTTCTATGTCAATTAAGACATGTTATCTCGGATCTGCAAAATCTTCTTGCAATCAAGACTGTGCTTCGCTATTGGAACAGTTTTGATAACGAGGAATTTGTTTGTGCACCATGATCGCCTGTTTGTCTTCAATATTGAGTTTGATCATTATCAATCAAAGTTTGAACATTATCAGATCTATTATGATAATCCAGAATACAGAAAGATAAAAATATCATAGAAGTATCAATTGTCGCATAAGATGACAAATACCTGCAGTTTGCTAAACACGATAGAACCAAAATGTGGATGAAGGGGGCGATATCTAAGCATGAGCGGTTTCTCGAAGTAAGAGGACATAAGAAAGTGCGGATTTCTTAGGGAACCGGATGGATGTACACAAAGGGGTTGCAAGCAACATAATGCAGGTCATAGTAAACACAAGAATCGCAATTTATTAATGTAACAAATGAATCCAACGACAAAAGGAATAGAAATATAAGTTTGACAATTATATTGTGGAAAGATACATTATTTTAAGAAAATATAAAATCAAACATTGGATACTTTTTAAGGATCGAAAACTAACAAAATTACACAAGTTTCTACTAGAAATCTTCAGATACATTAAAGTATATTCAAACGAGAGGGGTTCAATATGGATTAGGTTTCCGGATAAGGAATGAAGGGAGAAAAGAAAAATCCTTTTTCTTCCGGGTTCGCGAGTCAGCGTAAACGCAGGGTAAGGATACGATTGTCGGGACGTGACTTGGGACTAGCAAAGACTGGCGAGATAACGCAGGATGATCATGGCGGGACTTGCAGAAGATCGGAAACTGAGGGGATGATTTTAGGTAGCGGAACATACTGGAGAAACATTTTAAGGTCGGCAGGGGAATTCTTCTAATTATAATGCATAAGCTTAGGCCTGCAGTCTCTAAGGTAACTGAACGTCACTTGCTAATACAGAGGTAGACAGGTAAAAGAAGAAAAGGCCTTTCAGGGGCTGGTTATAGGGGAGGATTATAAGGTGATTTGATAGGATTTACTGGAGATGAATTGGGGAGTTCGAACAGCGTTATAGAATCATCTGGGAAGCGATTCTCTAACGGAAACAATAAGTTGAGGGAGATAGGAAAGTTAGGGAATGGCGAATGAGCATCAGAGTCGGAACGGGAGCGTTCTACACCAATAGAGGTGAAGGGTTGCCTAGCCTGGGTATCTACTGTGAGCAGGATCGGTATATGGGGAGCAGCCCCGTTCTCCTAGAGTATACTGGTACGAGCAGTCAGGACATTTACTGAGAGTGAGATTTCGTCGGCCGCAACCATAACAGAACCAATTTCTAGGATAGGGGCACCTGGAATAACGGTGCCCGATTTCCCAGCAATTCCAGCAGGCCCACGAGGAGAAGGGTTTGTCGTGTTGACGTGGAATTGCTGGAGTGGGGTTTTGGATTGGGAGCGACTGGAGAGCTAATGCGGGACGATCATGACGCGACTTGTGGACGATCGGTAACTGAGGGTTAGTTTTGGGCAGCGAACCATACTGGCGTAAGCCCTTGGAATCGGCGATGGAAGATCCTAGTTCAGGCTTGCTGAGGGAGAGAGACATAAGCGGCGGTGGTACCGAAGTGGCCGTGCATCGGGAATATTCACGGGCAGCCGGCGGATGAGGTGGAGTTGACTTCCGTCTGGCTCTACCTCGGCATCTTGAGCGGCGGGTTACTGATTCGAACGAAGTGCTTCTAGAGGCGGTAGTCCTGCGGACCCTTCGTGACACGTGCCGCAGTTTCTCCTTGGCTGGTGTTAGTCCCTGAAGTGCTTCAGGTTTGAAAGCGCCAGATCGGACTGGTGGGCCCACGTTCGAACTCTGTCCTTTCTCCACGTCGGAGCTGACCGGCTTATCTGATGAAGATATTTCGTCCAAGTGCAGAGCCCGCATCTCGGCAATGGGCAGTGGCTCCAGGATCTCCTTGAAGGCGTCTTCTAGAAACTGGATGAATCCTGGCAGGATTCGATGGTGTTTCTTAGAGATCGCATGCCTAGTGCGGGGGTCCATGGTGTAAGCTCTCGCTCGTACTGGAGTCCTCCGTAGATTAGGAGAAAATCGCCTTATAAAAAGACGTAGGGCGGATATGGAGAGTGAGGTAGCTCACCAACGCGAAAGAAGCGGCCAAAGTAAGTTATATATGAGAACTAAAGAAAAAGAAAAAAAATAAGCAACAAGACGGTTAAATAGCAATATTCAAAAGCAATATGGCATAATAGAAATAGAACTAACAGAAATGCACGCCATAATCAGGATGCCTGGCGGTAGAGTTTTATAGGTCTTTAATCTAAGTCTTTCCTATTGTTTTACTAGCGAAGTTGCATACTTTGGAACACAAGAGAGAATAGAATTTTCGCGATAGTGTAAGGTCGGTTAAATTTCTGAACTAGTTTTCCGAAATACACTGAGCAGCAAATGAATAGACATAGCGTTGATGTTAAATGAGATCTCATAATTGGATTTTCCGATGTGCAAGGTCTCGAACTAATTCTAAGCGTTTCAGATGATCTGTCCCGTCAAATTTGACGGGCGTTATACTGATAAATTTAATTTTTTGAAAAATTCAAAATATCATAAAATCAAAACTTCTCGATGGATTTAGCCCAAATGTAATACCAACCAACCTTGGATACAAATCTCTTAGTCAAGAATTATTTAGACCAGTATCACAAAATTTGCAATGGCCAGAGTGATAACGCCCCTTTTTTTGAAAATTTGAAAACGACATAAAATTTGAACCGCTTCAATAATGACAAAAATTATAATCAATGAAGGGATTATAAGGCTGCACATGCCTGCAAACTTCGGGGGCTGTAGCTAAATCCGTTCTCGAGTTATAAACGTTTGAATTTTGGGAGGCCATTACACACACATACTCCAGTTGAAAGCTAATAAATTCCGAACTCGGAACTATGTGGCACTGCATACACCGCGCTGTATGAAAATGAAGATTAGCGGGAAAATTTTTAAGCAAATTCCCAATAGATAGCAAAGTAGCCTGTTCGTGAATAATTGAAAAATTAATTTGAATTTTCTCACTTCGCGTTTGATAGGTGAATGCCATACCCGACGAAAAATATAAAGGAAATACAAGATATGAGTACGGGGTAATAACGAAGAAAATCAAAGACTATAATAAATACAGAATCATATGCAAGCAATAATTCATAAGTTTAGTCTTTTGTTCAACAGTGATAGAATTGGACGAACCAGGAGACCGAGCTAAGGGAGGTCGGGGTGAATCAACTTTTCAGATCGTCTCAAATTTTAGTGATATTTGCCGGATACCAAATAATTCCATATGGTAAAAGTTAACCTTAAAAAAGCCTGATGAGCGCCACAAAAAACAGACTAAAATATTAATTAGAAATTAAAACAGAATTCAGCACTATTGTCCTTTATACTAACATAAGCGCAACGACATTCGCTCTATTCAAGTTTTGTACAATAATACTCTGCCGTTAAGACGAAGAGCCTTAACTAGAAATTCGCTATGTATATGCTTTACAAATCACCACAATAATCCATATAAAGTAAAAAGATCTCACCAAACTATTCCAATTGCATTGCGAAGTCGCGAAGTCTCTGGTCTCGCACAGCAGATTGATTCTCACAAAAAGACTATTAACTTTCTAACAAAGGAACAGACTACCTCACTACCGTACGACGTTGAAAACGTAAGTGAAGACTTTTTTCTGTCTTTTGGCTTATTAGGGTTTGCCAATCCCTTCCCTGTGGCACGTATTTCTTGGAATTGGCAAAGTCAGTTGAGCTAACGTACATAAGAGATCGGTTAAGGGGATGGGATCAAAACAAACGCTTGAGGTAGAGAGCGGAATGGAGGAAGAAGATTGACCGACGATCGCCGAACTTAGCCGAGCGTCTCCGAAGAAGACCCGATGACCGTACAGTCTCGGCGTTCAGGGGAAATAAAGAATTCAGCGTGAGGGAGGTCTCCCTCTTCTTTTTCATTATTGACCCAATAATTGTATACTTTACATGAGCCATAAAATACAAAAATGCGCTTCAGTAGTAATACCGACGCTTTCTGAAGACATATTTTTGCACAGACATTTACCAACACTTCGAGAACCGCGAAGGTTCGTCTCCTTGCTAAATTGACGTCGTTGAGGCTTTGATTTCCTAGATTGACGTTATCGAGCCTCCCCGATTCCGATAATTCGGGCTGGATTTTATGAGCCTGGCACTTACAAATAGTCCTCTATGAGGGCATAAAGCCATAAGGAACAAGAAAAAGAAGATTTTATGAACTTTGCGTTCGTTTCTAAAAATGTTACGTTCAATTCTAGGAATGGCGCACGATCCAGAACCTTCTGGATCCTTCTAGAATTTTCAACGGTTCGTGTCCGTGATAAATAGTAAAGAACGGTTCCTAAAGACGACAGTTCTCCCGTATGTAATTTCGGTGCAAACTCCTTTCCCCTAAACCCCGAAGAAGCTTCTTGAAGAATTTCTTTGATCGAATGGCATAATTTATCATATACTTGACAACTGTGAAATATTATTTCTCACAATACGTCTTCATTTCAAATTACCGTAGCAATCATCTCAACACGTTACTGTGTTCAGTAAAAATATCATATTTCAAAGCACTTTATACAACAACGTTATATACAACAACAGGCTTTTATTATTTTGGAATTTTATCCTCATAGAGGGACCGCAAAGCTTCCAAATGAAGAAGTAAATTATGAAAGAGATTACTGTCACTCCTTGGTCATTAAACTATATCAGTGTTATTGGACCATACTGTTTCTTCGATCCAGTCCAAGTAGGAGTGAACGGAAATATAAACTCCTGGAGAAGGTCCACCACACGGCTGTCCAAACGATGTCACACCCACGAGTGTCAGATTATTTTTGGATTTTAGAAGAAGAGGTCCACCACTATCTCCCTGACAGGTATCAGCTCCTCTTGTTATATTTTTATCAATGGCGCATATCATATGGTCGTCCAGACCATATGGTGTCCACCTAAGACCGGCATACGCTTTGGAGCATTCGTCTTTTCCTACAAAACTTTAATTGAAAGACGATCAATGAATATACTAATATCAAAATAAAAATATGTTTTGTTAAAATATAATAGGCGAGCTGACCGTAATCCCTCAACTTTCAACAATTTAGCTGATTGATCCCCATAAACACCGGTTGCACCCCAACCAGTTACTGTCAGCACATCATTTTCAGATAAATTCATATCTACCAGCGATTTCAGGTGAATGCATATTGGTTGGACGAGCAACGACCTGTAGACTCTCTTCTCCAGTTTGAGAATAGCAATGTCGTGGTAATACATGCTGAGATTGTATTTTGGATGTATGATGATTTTACTAATTGGAATATGTCGAGGTTCCGGAACATTTGTTCTGAGATTATCGTTACCCAGCCTTACCTGTAATTATTGTGTAAAGATGACATGGCTGTTTTGTAACGTGTTACGTGCAAAGTAACGATTCTCGATACTAATAAATCAAAGTGTAATTGATTGTTAATTCTATTATTGATTCCATATCGGAATATTATTTTCTTCATTATACATTATATCTTATACTTTCTGACGTGGCTAGAGAAATAATTTATAATTATTGAAATTAAATATCTGTGTTGACGTTGCGTTACATATTTTATTTATCTCGAGATACACCCAGAACTGACTTTACGTCGCATCAATTTTGCTTTATTCAGAATTTCTGCAAAATGGTTCTTCATAAATTATAATTCATCTCGTGTAATTTTGTTGTTGCGTGTAATTGGCACATGTAGAATAATAATAAAATTTGTTTCTATTCAATTCAATCCTGTCTTTTACTTTATAATTTTTTATGGCAATTGGGGCTGTATTTAGTATTTTATAAACTTTACTTGTTGAAAGTAGTAATATCGATTAACGATCTTTCATATTTAAATAGAAATTATATTTCGATCGGTGTCGTTTAATACAGTCATGTTATGCAGGAACGCATCCTCCATGCAAAGTGGAGTCTGGATGTCATAACACCATAGCTTTTGAGCACTTGAAGCACCAGTTATTTAAATCTTGTTGTAGAAAGCATGGATAAAACAAAGACTTACCAAGACAGGTACTTGCCTTTGTAGATTCCTGACACAATGGGCCGCAGTCAATACGTGCTGCAATGATATCAAGGTTCCACCACATGAATATTTGATAACTTCGACATTGTTTTCATTGGTGCTCCTGTATCCTAAAGCAGCCATATATGGAAATTCACCGAAAACGACATTAACGCCACCTACAAGGGTCCATATTGTCGGAGGCCTCGTCGGCCGGCCTATGATATGTCGGTTGTTTGCATTTACTGACCCAACTTTATTTTTGTATCTCATGCAAGCTATAGTACAACGATAAAATTTTTATATTAAAATATTAAATAATTGATTCCTTTTTTAGGTTAACAAATTTTTTTAAATTAACAAATTTGTCATATGTATATTCTAGAAAAATTTATTTACCGTTTATAATTCATAGGGGAGAGGCGGCGAATCTGGCGCGCCTAAGGGAAATTCTTCATTGTAAAATGAATAATTAATAAACCGTGCTCTCATCTGCACATAATAATGAAGTAAAATTTTAGCTAAAGTTTGACATATTTTAAAAATAACTTTTATCGCTTTAAAATATAATAATCATTGACTTTGTAAACGAATAGATTTTGCCGAAATAGACTCCCTTATTGCTAATGTGGCAGATAACGTATTTCAAATAGAAAATATGCTTCAAGGGGAATGTTTTTGGATTTCTTGATTAACATTTACATCAGAAGGCATCGACTAACAAAGTATACGTGTATAAATAAATTAACGATAAAATTTAGGCAAATTCGGTGACCTGACGAAACAATTCAATAGGTTTATTGCATATCGCTTATCTAAGTTTGATGGCGAATAGAATATTGTAAAAAGTAGCTTTCGCAATGTGCTCCACGTTGGCGAATGCGCTACATTAGACGCCTCTCCCACATATTTCGTTGCACTGCGCTTGTGTTAATTTGAATATCAACATTATTTTACGCTTATAGAAATAATACGTATCATCTTACCCATATGCGCGGGCCGAGTATTCGAAAGTTTTAAACTTTTCAGTGGACAACAAACAATTTCTGTAAAATTGGAAAATCCACAACGATCAACAGCATTAGAATACCGTAGGCCATCTATTACTTCTTTCAGTTTTACAGAACATTCTGGAAGTTTTTTGCAAATACCAAGACGACCGTCACTTGAGGTACAGTTACTTCCTTCTGTAACGTCAAAAAATAATCGTGATTAGGATAACAAATAATTCTAAATAAATCTATACATATATTAGACAATAATTATTGTCTATCTAAATTTATTTTATTTCAATACGTGAGATGCCGGCGGGTGATTAGGTGCAAAGGGCGAATCGAGGCATGCTGATAAAGAAATTGGTAGTTTGAAAGAAAGCTGAGGTAGTAAATAATTATTCTACATTACGCGCAAAGCTTATTCTTTATTATGTCTTAAGAAACTGGAACGATCTGGACCTAATGTTATTGTGGGTATTTCTTTTAAGTTTATGTATGTATAATGCAGGAAAATCAAAACTCGCATTAAAAAAGCATTAAAAAATGTAGATACAATATAGATCATTCATAAATCTTATTTGACAACACATACAAAACCCGACTATGATACAGTAGGTCTAAGAGTTCGATGTGTTTTTTGACAGTTCATAAAAACAATTAAATTCTTAGGAAATCACGCACGGTCTTTCAAATATAGAAATAAAATATATTTCAGTGCAAAATTATGCACATGCATACCTTGTAACAAAAATTGGCATATGTATTAATATTCAATGGTACTACAACGTGTCTCTATCGATGCAAAAAGGGAAAAACGATTCATCGGCAAAAAAACTTTCTTTTTTTCGAGTTTCTGCTTTTATTAAGATAAATACTGTCACAAGAACCAGAAGCTTTTTAGATCTTTTTATATATATTTTTTTGCGAAAATAATTATTCTTAACTTTCTTTCATCAGGTTATAAGCGAAATCATATTCTTTTTCAAGCTGTCTTCAACGATGTTATATTTGCTCCGATTCACCAATCAGTTTCAATAAACCGAGAAAATTATACTTTCTCAAATATTGCGTTCTCCTTCTTCTTTCTTCAGAAGAAATTTTTTCAATCTCAACACTGTAACTGCAATATTTCATGAAAAAAATTCACAGACATAACATGGCTAAAAGCAAAAGGGTGTATAAACATAAGATTTTCAGCATACATGAGTCCTTTTACTTTTAATTGTGATAAACTGATGTGATAAGGTATATACTTTTTGTAACACGTGCACAAAAAGTCCCTCTTTCGTGTTTGCAATGTGGCGAAAGTGGCACTGTTTAATAAAGCATTAGAAAAAATACTGCGCATGCGTATAATACAATACTTTAATGCTAGGTACTTTTTTGAATACTTAGTTGTACGCTTTCGTCACACTACAGACATGAAAAGGGAGAGTTTTCATGGATTGATTACAAAAAAAATATTATGTGACACACGTACCAAAAAGCCCACTTTCTCGTACTCGTACCAAAAAGTACTACTGCACTCCTGGAATTACTGCTAGTCAATTTTTGTCAAGGATCAGCGATTTACCTCTGGCATCCTAATTCACGGAATCGACATCGAATCGGCAAGTCTTGAATATTTATACTTATAATATATTTGATCTTGTAAATATACATATTATTAACATTTAGGTGTGTTCATTCCAGTCCTGTCCTAAAAAACGAAATATAAAAACCGGTTTTAAAAGCACAACTTGTTGACCATGAATACCAGTCAGTTGGTTTTAATTAGGAAAAGGACATATATCCTTCACGTATTATCCTGCATATACTTATCTCACACATTAAATATTCAAATATGTCAATCTTATCACTGGGTTGTAATTGTGTAAATAAATAATTTAAGTATCAAGACAAACGATAACGCGTTATATAATTATGAGTACAATTAATTATACAAAGATATGAAGCTAATTTCATTTTTTTTAAGTGGAAGCCAGTTCTGTCACTTGCTAGAAACATCTGTGGATCGGAGGGTGCAAGTGAAGATGTTATCCTAATTTTAACCTGCTACACCACACGATCACCGGTACCATCCCCAATCAGGTAGACCAACCCAAACAACCGTATCTCATATATTTTATGTATTTTTTTTTAAATTTCATCAGATGGCGTTTCACGAGACATTTTTATCGCGTAAGAATAACGAATAGTAATTTCGAGGCAAAATTTCGATTTGTGATTACTTTTCATGTGGATTACGGTGTGCGTATAATTTAGAATACAGTTGCCAATGCTTCGATTTGCGTAAAAACACGTCCAAATCCTGTAAATTAATGTTTCACAAGAATATCCAAGCAAACACAAAATTATATTTACATGTGGGCATTTACATGTTTACATGAGGTGTTTTCTAATTATTAAATAGTTGATTAGGGTATTTTAACACTGTTGGTATATTTATAACTGTTGCTTCGTGTTTGCTGGAATACTATAGTTCTATTGACAGATCTCATCTATTTTTCAATTTCTGTATACTTTGTATTCGTTCTAGATAGATCATAGTGCATTTAAAATTAATGCTCATGGTTTCCAGTCTCATTAATTTTAAGTAAACTAATGCACTAATTGCTAGACGCCTGCTCGAGGCATCCTTGGAGCCGAACTAGATGAAAAACACTGTTAAAACAACCTGGAGAAGGATATCGTGCTTCAAAATACAAGAAAGTACGAATACACGATGTTCAATTGGCTGCATACATATAGTATGAGTTATGTGTCTGGGGTATGGGCCCTGCGTGAGTACTCGTATATGCGATTTATGAAGCATTAATATTTATATTGATGTTTATATAGTTTATATTATAAACGGACCGGTTTCTTGCAATCCTCTGTTTCACCTTTTATAGTTTTATTTTATTTTTTATTTTTTTAAATATATTCTCAGCAAGGCATACAGTAATATAGTTACAAAATCAAATCCGAAACGTCTTAAGGCATATTTAATGGAACAACTAGAAATCAAGCCAGGTAGAGAAACTGATACTAAAACTCTTTATATTTCCTTAGCTACCTAGATAGAAAAATGTACGTAAATTTTTACTGTCAATATTTAAATAACATAATTGAACAAAAATCACTAAATACAGCAACGGTCCGTGTATTAGGACTGCTTACCTGACAGTATATATGTTAAATTAAATGATAAAATAAAAATGTAAAAACAATCGTAAATGTTGGTTACACGTGATACTTCTCATCGTGCTAAATAAAAGAGATAATTTTATCTTATGCATAATCTACCATAATATATGGTAGATATGATATAAGTTTACCTCATAGCATGATGAAAAAGACTTTTCATTAATTGGTCACATTTAATTCGTATTTGCATTAGCATTCAGTGTAAAAAATAAAGTGCGCATCTGACTAGACCCCGATTATAATCAGTCCATGCATTTAATGTTTTTTTTAGACAGCAGCAAGCAACGCGATCCTTAGCAAAGCACATGTGCTTTTTCATCAAAACATTTTATGCAGTGACACGTGTCTCTTGCTAGAAATTTCATTGTTTTCGATCTATCAATAAAACATATCGAACTCGTGAGGTAACTATAATTTTGTAGCCTAGACATCATAGACTGTTCAAACGTTTTCTTTAAGGCGTCTAATGTATATACACCTAAATATACACCAACACCAGGAAAATATACCATATAATGCACGAATATTTCCTTATTATTCTTGAAACCATTTCCCACAATCTACATGTAATTATTCAAATAAGATTTTATTGACTATTGTCAGAGAATAAAGAGGTTTCAAAAATGATTGTGAGGCAGACTACAATCGAACATTGCTTTATTGTTATGGACACCTTACAGCACAAAATATTCAGATACGTTTTAGAAACATGGCTGAAACATATAAATCTATTTGTTAGATTAGGTTTTAGAAACTTTCCCAAAACGTATCTCAATGTTTTGTGCTGTACGGTACTGCCTAATATCATTATTGTGTTAAAAACAAGTAAAATAAGATGATATAAAATTTGACTGTCGTTATTGTATTATATAGCTATAGACTTATTACGTGGAAAAATGTGAAACATAGAAAACTCTTATATTCTAACTCGTAGAAACTCTTCTAAAAAACATTCTACAATAAACATAGATACGATCTTAATCTGAGATAAAATTTGTCTTGTTTTGTATATAACTCCTACATAAAATTTTAAAGTAAGAAATATCTAAAGCCAAATTGGATATATATATGTATATACCATACCATAAATACCACTCTCGTAGAATAAGCCGTTCATGACATGTCCGAAAAATAAAAAAATAAAGCAAATGACCGTTATCATGGCCATTATCTGCTATCCAACACCTCTTATCAAATTATCGTATTTATTTCTTTCGTCTGTACGACAGAAAATGAATATAATATTTCGCAAGTATAAAAAGTTTGCTGTTTACTGTGGAACTCACGAAAGGTAAAACGAGAACTGGCAAAACTTCCTAATCTCCACCGATACTACGTTCACTAACATCTTGATAAGAGTCACTGTTGGACTGCGTAAATATATAAGTAACTGTTTTACATATGCGGATCTATAATATCAAGAAGAATAACGAGTTTCAGGACTTTGTCAGTGAGCAATAAGCAAAATAATCTCCTATAATATAGACATACACATACAGTTGAATCTCGGTAACTCGAACCTCTGTAACTCGAAAACTTGCAAAGACTTCCGTAATTCGAAGAATTAACAAAGAATAACTCGAGGTATTTCGAACTTATTACTGTCCATTATTTTTCCTCTGTAATTCGAGTTCAAAGAAACTCGACTTCTATAAGGCTATCTCCATAATTCAAAGTTCCATAATACTCCGACCTCTACAACTCGAAGCGATTTATGCAACGTCCTAAAAGAATACATGTCACGACCTGCACTCCCTAATTCTGCTTACAAGCTAATGCTTAATGTCAGTCAAATGGATGGTTGATACCGAGTCACAGGTTTTTTCTTTCGAAATGACACCCGAAACATTTGTAGAAATATGCAATTTACTGCAATATGCTACTAATTGTGCTAATTATTGGCGAAAATAGCTACAAAACAATTTACTGTTAGAAATATTGTAACCAGCAAATACTTACTTTCATAACGTCAATATAACAATGTTATACATTTATGTCATGAATCTAAATTCCCGCATACACAATATCAAATAGAATGCCTGCATGACTGAATATTTTACGTAACAAGCGGAAAGTAATAGTTATATATAGTAATAGTTACAAATATTACAATTTTCCATTAAGTAATGTAATAATAAGTGGGATCTAACTTTGTACGGACAACTCTACGTGATTAACTTCAGACGTCGGTAAGTTAGGGTAAATAAAATTAATTAATTAAATAAAAAAATATTTTTATAGTAATTCCAAGTAATAATTGTGGTTCTGAACTATCTTAACTATATTTAGCCTTACTTAGCCACATACAAACCCATCACAGCATTACATTATTATGTTGGACTGTGTCGGACTCGCTTGCTAGTTGAAGTTACTTTTATAGCTAGAACACCATGAGGATCAGTAGTGATATAGACAAATGCCTCTTATTTTATTTATTTAAAAACTCTCTTAGTTTGGTTGGAATTACCGTAAATAATATTTTTTCTTGAAACCTACATCGAAACTTCAAGTTTCCGTGTCTCTACGGCCAGTCGAAACAAGCTAATTTCAGGCCAATGCCGCGGACAACTATTGCGGGTGCGTAAATTGCGAATTGTTGCGAATGCTTTAAATCAGCGGGCAGAAGCAATTGTGTTTCTTGTATATGCGCCATATTGTATTTTAGTATTTTCTTCAGGAGATGAATTTTTGTGTTGCAGAGACTTATTGAGACTTCATTGAAATATAATGCAATTATAAGTTATTTTTTCAATATACAGTTCATGGGTAAGTATTACAGTTAGTTATATAAAACGGTAGTACATGCAAAATATTGTGACATTAAAATTCATATGACTTGCAGAAACGCTGCTATGGTTAGAGTTTCTTCTGTTTTTGGGATGTCCATCTGAGTCTGATATGCCTAGTCATCAGTTTCCAAAAAATTTGGACCATTTTAATATGTGCAAAACTACTGTGGTATGGTCATCAAAGATCAGGTATTAAACAATATCACTTTTCTTATGTAGAATTTTCTATTATATCTTTAAAACCAAGAATCTCACTATATGTGCTTTAGATTGTGCAACAGAAACTATGACTATAAACCATATTGATCATACGGATATAGACTGTGATACACAAATAAATTCAAAGGAACTTGATAATGCGAATGAGAAGCTTTTTAAACCTTCTTCACCAAAATGCCAAAAATTTGAAGTGTTGGAGAAAAATGGTAAGGAAAGCAGATCTTGCACCAAGGTCTGTACTCTGTAACAAAATCACTGAGAAGAAAACAAATTGCCATCATGTCAAGAATGAAATCTTTTCAATGAAACTTATTAAAACTTTGATGTCCTCCATTTCGCCAATTTAGAGACAGTTTATAGAAATTCAAAGACGTATTGCAAAGTATGCACCAAGGGTATAAAAATAATTCTATAATATAATCGCTATGGAAAAAGCTCTTGAACTTGGATTTGTGGATTCATAGAGCCATACTTTGTGTAACCAACATCGCAGCAATTCATAAATTGAAATTTTATACAAAAAAGTTAGAATGGAAAAAAAGGAAAACATTCATAGATAGTTATGGTAGGTATAGTATATATATATAAACAAACATACATAGTTAACTTTCATCGGTTCAAATAATAAGGATAATCATATTTACTGTAATTATATTTCCAGGTGGTATCATCCAACTGTATGGACAGGACAGGACATTATACTGCTGTATGATGCACCTCATCATATCAAGGATGTGTGTAATAACTTACTGAATTAGGATTTAGAAGTAAAATGCAAGGAGACAGAAGAAAAGCACAGGAAATTTGTATCATGGGGTTTTATTACTCTCGCATACAAAATGGATGCCCATGCAAATAGTTTGTATCAAATGGTGCCATTACTTGCAGCTGAGCATTCAATAAGAAAACGAATTAAAAAAATGAGAGTAAAGACTGCCACATAGATACTAAGCAGGACAGTATCGAGTTTTATGCATCATCACACAAGACTGAAAGGTATGCATTGTCACGTTACGTGCTCTTTGGATTTATTATTCCATTAATGGAATATTCTAACATTAATAATTTTTGTATATTTTATTTCAGGACACATTAATACTGTACATGGACAACTGACCATGTTGAAAAAGGAAGGAGTAGTAACAGCAAAGGCATTGCTCTTTAACGAATTATTCGATTCTGTAAATGGAAAACTTTAAAACTCGAGACTCAAAACAGGAGCAAAAGCAGCAATGTGCTCCTTCATAAATCTCCTTGTTTTGAATTCAATAGATCACTTGGAGTACGTATTATTCAGCCAACCTGCGTGCTCTTTGAAAGTAGCTTCAAAAACTTTATTAATTAAACAATTTCTCGTCACCTCATACGGTTGGAAATTGCAAACCCACATGTGATGGGGAATTACTTTTCATGCTCGAAAATTTCCTTCAGCAATTAAAAAAAATGAGAATACGTCAGACTGCAGTGACAATTATGTTGATCTGCTATTCAAAGACATGCCATACAAGCAAATGCATTAGCAAAGAAAATATCAAATAATTCAGAACTGAATAGTTGCAAATGTAACAATACATTATTTAACATTTAAGGTACAGGAGATCTTAAAAAATTAAATTTATGCTGGACTGAAATGTTTAATAACGGTTGCCCAGTAAATGTCATTGTCGGAATTTCAGAACCATTCTTGAAAATGCGTTATGTATCTCCACTTAAGAGCAACCTGTACCTATATCAATAAAAATTAAAAGAATTATTTCTGACCTTCGCCGCCGACTTGGAAATTAACAGTTGGTGCCGAAAACTCAATCGCATTTTAGGCGAAAGGGACCCTAGAATAAGTAAAGACAATGACTTAATTGTAAAACGGGCATTTCGTAAGTACAATAGTATGCATAATAAAGCTCATACAAAATCGAAATAACCATTTTTCACTCCATAATTAATAGATCGTTTGCAATAAAACATTTTGAAGCTTAATGAAAAGTAGGTACCTCAAGAGTTTTTAAATAGTCCGCTGTACACGGCCATATTGATTTTTAGTTCCTTTTTGCGGTGACTGCAGAGAGAGGGTATCATTTTTCACAGGAGGAGAGTTGCCAGCCCTTGGGGAAGATTCATGGCCGGTATTAGGAACAGCAGCTGATTCACGCGATTGTTTATGACGAATGATGAAGACGGTATATTAATTAGTAATCTATTATTTTGAGTTTTGCCTGTTACTTTGGTGTCAGTATGGGATGCTGCTATAGTACCGCCATGGGATGTTGCTACAGCTTTTGTAAAGAAGACAGTGGACCACAGGTAAACAACAAAATTTAGATCAGAAAGCAATATCAATATATTGTTTTGATTTCTGTGATGTCTGACAATTTTATCAATATTCTACTACGTGCTAATTAAGTAGTAACGGTATTTCATAAATTTATCTGCTGTGTCTACAGAGTGGTGAAGTAAATGAGAGGACTCACTTGTTGGTTGATCCTGTCAGCAATACAACAAATATTCCTCGTGTACACAGGTAACTCCTTTATACTCGCTGCGCTTTTGTTGGTTTCCTACATATCTTTTCTTATAATTAGATGCATATATACCAAGCTTTTTTACTTTTTTTTTACAGTGACGATTATGTTAACCACTATGCAAGTTCTGTGCCGAAGAAGACAGATGAACAAAGTGCACTCAACAGAATACTGCATGAAACAGCAGCGTGAGTCTTTAAATAATTAGGCATAATTTTTATTAAATTTAATTGCAGTTACTAGTAGTGTAGCAATCCTCTCATTTTGATATATCGAGTTTTTTAGTACAATCTGTTATATATCTTTTCAGCAACGTCATTGATATTGGTGCATTGGATTCACATAATCTGGAACAGCATGAATATATGGATCGGTCAAAGGCATACTCCAAACGAATAGAAACTGTTGGGGTCAAGGTCCCTGATATTTCATCCTGCCTACTTACAGATATTCCTGCACCAGAGAGAATACTTTCAACAGAACCACTCCCATCTGCAGATCGGCAATTGGTGAGTAATAGCTATTAATAATAAAAAAAGTATTGGTAAATAACAACTATTATTAATGGAGCCATGATAACAAGTATTATTGTTTCATTATATATGTTGCAGATTAAGGATATGTTGGATAAAGCCGTGTCTGCATTAGGGGATGTAAAAGTGGAACACAAGGAAGATTTGGTAGTTCCTTTCTTGTCGTGATTTTAAAGTCATTTTCAGTTTTGAATGGGTTGATTTCTTTTTGTCCAGCTTCAATAGAATTTACGTTTAACGTAAACAGAAACACAAAAAAAATAATTTGATTCGTCGTGTAAATTATTCACAATCTGTTGTTTATGACGATTTTTGCTTAATTGGACTAAAAATAAGTGCAAGTGATATGGTGCTGTAATATGAATACACAGAATTATTGGCAGATGTATAATTCAGAATGTTTCTAATGTTGTAAAAATTAACACAGGTACTTTGTAAAATAATATTTCATTTTTTTGTATTATTTAAATATTAACAAGCCCCTAAAGGATTGAGTCCATTTTTATTGCAACAATTTAACCAAAATTATTAATGAAGAATGTCTGATTAATTATAGAAAGATACATTTTCAGCGGGTTGCTGAGAATAAATTATGCATTAGACGTCTGATAATCGTGTAGGCGGAACATGATAACACATCGTGTTTGTGCATTATGCCAGAAATATAACAGGCTGTTCTATCAATATCACAATTAAAATATACATGAATAAATTTATATATATATATAAGCAAACGAAAATACGTAGTAAATAATGAATATCGAAGTTGTACAATAAATTATGTAATTCGGTTGTAATATAAGCCTCAGTCTGTTTTTTTAATTATATACATTAGACACTGTACACAGAGCTTTTACGAATAAAGCGTATTATGCGTTTTTATGGCAAATAAATAGAAAAAAGTACTTGATTCTCTTTATTTGGACTCCTTTACGGGCTTCAAAAAAGAGATACGCTATAGGTTGATTTGCCGTGGAAGTCTCGGAATGTAACAAGTATACGAGATGTGTGAGATTGCAGGCGTGCTATCGACGATTCGAAAGAAACCGGGAAGTATCGAGGGCGGCGAAGTGAGAACGCAGATGAAACGGGATGTGTATGACGTAGAGAATGGTAGGGATGGTATAACGAAGGGGATGAAGAGTACAAACACGAAGAGGTCTCGTTAAGTGGGGATAAGGGGCCGCAGCCGCCATTGGCGGGCGCATCGGGTCGCGGAGGGGCATCGACCGGTCTGGCATCGGACTGGCATCGGGCTGGCATCGGACTGGCAGGTCCCCCCTTCAGTGCCACCAATACACAAGAGCCGAGGACTCTCTATCGCCGACCATTGGTCCTCAATTTGCCGACCAATCATTGGGAAAGTGCCCACGAAAATATCCAATGTAAGTCCACAAATTATCAAACATCTCTGGTGATCGTGGCTGGGTAGCCTAGCCGCTTTCCTCATACGTTTCATGTCCGTTTCGCCATTTCCTCGTGGCGTTGAAGCCTTCCGTCGTGTAAAAGCTATCTCGGCCATGTTTGTTGCGATGTGTATTTCCAAAACGATGCTCCGCGCTTTCAATGGCGATTATACGGGCTCGCCTAGAGTCAGGCTGCAAGACTCCCGCGTTTTATTCTTGTACACGTGCCACTTATACTTTTCGGGTCGGAGGATGTATCGTTTCTACATACTTCGAAGATTCAGTGAGACAGGCTGCCCTGCGGTTAAAACGTTTTCGTCTGGGCTCGACTTGTCTCAACTTGTTTCAACTTTTGCCTTCGCTACAACTTACATGCTAGAAGCTATCGGTTACTTGCTATACTCATAAAGAGAAGTCCACAATTTCGCGTAGCTTGAAGCTGCTTCTTGTGGATGGCCGCAGCTAATTCATCTTAAGAGAAAGTCAACGATATGAATGTACGCTTCTTCCGATTTCTTTGGAATTTTCTCCTAATATTTCTGGACCGCAGCAAAATGTCGAAATCCTAACCTGAAACCGTTACGCTCGACAGCCTCGTTACATCTGATTTCACAAGATTCTTATCAGCTTGTGTCGCGCCGAATTTGTAATTCTCAGTTCAATCAGCAAAATTACACTGATTTTTCAATTTTACAACACACTTGCTTATTTAACTGTCTCTGGATACCTGTTATCAGTCACCATTCTCTCTTATGGATCAGCTAGAAGAAGTCATGGAGCAGTTAGGAGAAGGCCAAGCAGTCATGGTTGGAGGGGCTGGAGGAACTGTCCAAGTTGTACAGATGGGACAAAGTGGACAAGCAATGATGCTTCCGCAGACTATCCAAGTTGCAGCTCCCAATGGACAAATTCAAGTTGTTCCAGTATCTAGCCTTGCGGGAGCAGGTCAACAAATAGTCATTCAACAACCTCAAACACCCCAAATAATACAAACTCCGGATGGTCAAACATATATCTATCAACCTGTTCAGCTTGAAGGACAAGTTCAGCAGGCCCAACCAACAGGTAACAATTATTTTTAAATATGCATGAATGAATGTACTTTTTTCAACTTACTACTTTACTTTTGTTATTTACAGTGATAAATATTAATGGAAACCTCATGCAAATTGCTGGAACAACATCGCAGACAACAACTTCAGCAGCAACAACAACACCAGTGCAACCGCTGTCCAGTCCCACCACAACAGCATCTCAGGCAGGAAACATTGTCATGGTGATTACCATTAGAAAAGTCTCTTTCACTTGCACAGTCTGTGTATATGTTATACTGACTTGTAGTGATGATAGAGCAACAGTTGTGGCATCTTACCGTTGACTATCACCAACGGTTTGAAGCAATGTGTCTTGTCAGCTTGCTGATTTAATACACATTAGAATGATTAAGTCGATAGGATTGCGTAAATATCTTTGCATTTAGTAAAGAATATAATTATAATCCTTATAACCCTATACATTGAGGTCCGTAGAAATATTTTTTGTCTAATTTTTCTTTGAATTACGCCAAATACAGATGGTACCGGGAAATAGTGGACAGGCCCAGTTCCAGAGAGTTGCATTGCCAAATGCCGAATTTCTTGAAGAGGAGCCACTTTACGTGAATGCAAAACAGTACCGACGCATCTTAAAACGACGTCAAGCACGAGCCAAGCTCGAGGCCGAAGGAAAAATTCCAAAAGAAAGACCTGTAAGCTTTTTTGAAAAAAAAAAAAATATTCTTAGAGATGTTGATATTAACGGACTTTGAACAAATGCATTCTTTTGCGCAGAAATACCTTCACGAATCTAGACATCGGCATGCTATGAATAGAATTCGTGGTGAGGGTGGTCGATTTCATTCCGGTCAAGTGAAAAAACGCAAGTAAGCATTCATTCCGCTGTTATTCTCAATGTCGTCTATGCAGACGATTTTTTTTTATTGCGTTTCCAATCGCATGTACGGTTCTTTTAAAACCAACGTTTAATGATTACAGCCGACAGAATGCAAGTACAATGATTGCACAGCATATGACCACCACTTCCAACACCAACACCATTCGCACTATTGCAATACCGGCTACGAGTGCAGGAGTACAACACCATAACACGGATAACATGACGTCTGCCATCATGATAGAGGTGAGTTTTTATACCTTACAACTTATGGCTTATGCTCTTATGTTTAACAAGCATTTACGAACGTTACACTGTAACTGGGCCAACAGGCAGTTCTCTTTTAATTTCTTTTTCCATTTAGCTATTTTATAATGTTACGTTCACCTATGGTCATGTCATGATACTAATGTAATGTTATATATTAGTGAACGCGTGTTGCAGAGCGCAGGTGCATCTCTGCCAGATATGATCAGCGACGGTGATATTGTGGTATCAGACGCTCGTTAAAGCTAGCAAATTATTAAGCACGATGGAGCGTATGAAAAAAATTGGGGGCGTTTGACTCATTAATATAATGAATCACGTATCCTAGTCCTCCTCGGAAATATTGCCTCCAAGAGGATCCACTTCAAAATGGCAGAGGAACCAGAAGCCATTGAAGATGTACATAACCTTGAATATTATGTAGCGCTTGTGTCTTATAAGTTCCCTTAGAATTTGCGATAATATACTTCACTTATTTTTTCCTACGGTAATTTACTATCGCGAATTGGTTACGATTCAATCTCGAGATTATGCTACGGTTCTCAAAATCATTCGCAAGATGAGAATTAAGAACGCGATGGCATTCATTCGAATCGAGCGTACAACGTCATGCAATCAATCAGCTTCTAAAAACGAGAGACTGAATGAAACTCTGTTTTACATCACGTGGTAAGTACTAAGTTAAGATTAATGTTAGTATTGGTGCGATTGACTTCTGTCGTAATTTACCGTATGTAAAGAATAAACATTAACTGCGCGCCGCACCTACGATTTCGATGCAAGTACAATTATAATAACCTAGATAGGCATAGACGCGTGATAACGATTAGATCCGTTGTCTATAGCATGCGATCATTTATTAAAACCAACTCGCGGATTCAAAGAGTCTGTCGTCCCTCTCTTTCTGCGTGCGTGTCTTTCAAAGAGACTTTCGTGCCTGAAAACTCTGTATGTATATACTTATATGTATAAATATATGTATATGTAGGAGTACGATCCATGTGCGCGTGAGAGTGTATGTATGCGTAAATGCACGTGCTAGATCTTGTTCGGGTTAAAAAGATGGATGTGAATTGTAGACCATATAATAATGATTCCTATGAAAACCTTCCTCGAAAATTTAGGATACCTGTGGTTACAATGCAATGCGTACTAAAATTTGTGAAGTTGATGCTAGATTCTTTTCAATTAATTTTAGCCAACTCGACAAACACTTAATTGTGTAGCCATTAAATCAGTTAGTTCTTATAATTTCATTTCGGAATATAAAGTAATGCTAGTATCTTATTCGATCAATTAATAGCAGTCTTGAAGCACATGGTTTGCGACTCACGTCCATCCCAATGAATATTGTAAATAAATGTCAAGAAGAGCTGGACCGATAATGTTCACCGTATGTTCAAAGTGATACGCGCGAGGCAAATTGTAATAAGCATCAAATATCATTAGCGTGTAAGAGTGGGAATGAATGAGTGATGTGTGAGTGAACGAAGACGAACGAAAAATTAACTGTTTTTTGTACCGTTCCACATGACGACTTATTAGATAATTAATTATTCTAAGACTAAGGAAAGTAATGTTAAATCTCCCATACCTTTATTCTTTTTAGTACCTTCTGCTATTATTCTACCGTATATACCATCGGTTTTTTCGTTTTTTTCGTTTCTTTCTTTCTTTAATGCAGTATCTTTTCTTTTTCTTTAATACAGAATATGTGTAACGTAATAAGATTAGGAGTTTGGCTCTGGACTAAGTAAAGATACATATTTCTTTTTTTTTTTAATGCGTTTCTATTAAAAATTCCATTTGTGTAATGAAAGTAATTTTCATACAATACAATTTGTTATCAATCCAATTAATAAACTGTTCGTACTACGAAATGCCATATTGATTTCTGTGGAAGCATTCATAGGAATGTTTTCTAGGAATATAAACTGGAAGAAAACTGATTTTTATAAATTTAAAATACTTTGGAGAATGCGGAGTGTTTCTGAGATTTCAGGAGGCTTGAGCATTCTGCTCTTATGAGAGCAGTATCTTTGGTTTCTCTTATCACTGGTTCTAATGGCAGTGGTTCACCTAGTAGCCGTTCCCTGATGATTTGCGCAGCTGTAGAGCTAATCGTTCTTTCATATTCGGTCGTACCAGTTCTGAGAGTATCATTTAAAAATAAATAGGCTTCAAAGGCTGTAGGAACTATATATAGAAAATTTTGAATCTATTTAATTTATTAATTACTCACGTGACTTGAAGTATCTCTCTTTCCTTTTCATTCGGAGCTAAACTACTCCCAGGCTTGGGTACGATTTTTCTCTGGAACACGACGTTCGAGGACATGTCCCGCGGATTTCTGTAAGATATTCTGTGCACTGTTTCCGGGATTAACCAATCTTCTGGTAAAGTTATTTTCGGTCTATTTTCTCCTGTATTCTTTGCTCTTAACGATAAGTAATCGCCTAACAAATGTATATTTTTAAGTAACTCATCGAGAACGTCAAACAAATTATTAATTGTTGCTACCTGAATTTTTAGAGTAATCCACTTGGTAAAGAGACTTCATGTATTTTTTCTCTTCGCAGTCGAAGAAACTTTTATTCACGGCATATTCTCTCATGAAATCTTCCGATTGTCTATCAGCTGACAAATCAAACTCTTTGAATACATCATGTAGTGCGGTAACTCGAGAGTGATGATTACCAGAATTTTTAGTGCGTTCTTTTTTAAGTCTTTTAGAACGATAATCTTTTTTATACACGGTAATAAAGTCACGCATTTCTTCATCTGCCTCGAGAATCATTATCGTTATTTGTTAGTAAAATTTCTAATAAATGAGGTTAATCTTTTGAATATTAAAAAAAAAACAAGTGATAAGTACAGATACGGAGGAGATACTAGCGATACAGGATCAGCCCCTCCGTGTATTCTATGTTCAAAGCGAAAGTACGACATTTGAATCCCACTCCACAAGTTTGTTGGAGGTTCCAGCATATTTTCTGTGCCAACTGTACCCATCGAGCAAACAACATTTTATGTAACATATTTATTTCATATAAGTTACGTGCAAGCTATTCACCTTCTCGATAACACAACGTGTCTATGCAAAGCGATTCACTAACTTTCCAGCAAAGGTTTACTGAGAATATGCTTTGAATTTTATGTTAAATATTTAAAAATAATGTATTGCTAACTATTTCCCAGACAGTACAAGGACCTCCTAAGGAAATCCCATGGATATTTTAATGGATATTCCGGAAGTCCTGTGGGCGTCCTGATAGGGTCTTAGGCCTTCCTTTGGATATTCTGAGGTGATGCAAATGTCCGCATATTCATGATCCTCCGGACATCCCGAAAAAAACCCACTGAACATGTTTAGGCATTTTATGGAATTTTTACAGGAGGTTTTTATACCTATCCTAGAGAAGTATATCTCACATGTTGAGCTGTACCTATGTTAGGAATGTATCACGTACAAACTGCAAGTTGAGTTAGAAGACGGTAAGTATATAAGGTGAGTTTTCCTAGACTCCGAATCTGGGAAGAGTTTTCTGTATGTATTGGGCGCGCTATTCTTTATCAGATTAGTTCCACCATCCGTTTAAAGTGATATACTATATGCTGATTCTAATTTAATGTATATTCCGTAATTGACCCACGATGCGGTTATTAAGTTCAGTCCAATGACATCAACTTATTTTGTTAACGGTCGATATCAGTCGATGCAATTGCCCAGACAGCACGTGACGTCCTCGGGATATCCCAATATTTTATTCGGAATGTCGGGATGTCTCCATTCGGATACGTATATATTTATGATTGTTGGCATAAGTCATTAAGAACATCCTTAGGATATCCTCAGGATCGATAGGATGTTCTGTAAAAATTGTTGAATATTTTTCCGATTCTATTTACATAATATACATAAACAAATTTACATAAAGTTCTCAATATAAATGAGGATATGTTCCGTAACCGAACCACGATTGCGGTTATTCAATTTTAGCTGATAGATATTTCGTTATCAGAATTCTACCTTCCGTGCGTTCAAGTGAAACAAAATTCTTAAAAAATTCGATAGATTTATCGTGTATATTTTATTTTGAAGATTGATATCGGCATTACAGTATTGACTGTAAACGGTGACACCTTTAAGCAGGCGTTTGTGGATGTTCGATATTGTCGCGATATCAGCACAACTTAAAAGGAGCTAACCGATCATATTGACTGCTAACGCCGCCATTGCTTGCGGCCGTCACAGACACTAATTAACGCGGCATAGATGTACTCAGCCGGCGTTTGCTTGTAGAAATCCTACCGACGCTGTTTATCTGTTGACAGACAAAATTAAAGGTTACAATTCTTTTTGAGGTCTTTATACTTTTCACAGTATTGTCTACACAAATACGATTAATTTAGGAATTAAAGAATTCGTAAAAATACTGTAAGTATACCCAATTTAAAGTAAATAATAAAGATTCCTCCGAATCGCAATTATATGAGAGGAAGATATTACAATAGCGCTTGTAAAGCGGCATAAGTGTTGTATTTTCTTTATATATATTTTTTTTATTTTTCAGTAAAGCTGAGAAACTTGAGCCACTAGGAAAATGGCATTACGTACATATGGTGATAAGCCTATAAGTTTTCAAGTTGAAGAAAATGGAGAATATTATTGTATTGGTTCCGAAGTGGGTAATTACTTGCGCTTGTTTCGTGGGTCGCTTTATAAACGTTACCCTGGAATGTTCAGAAGATCTATTACCAATGATGAACGTAAAAAACTAGTAGAACTTGGATTGAGCCAGCATGTCTTGGCATCGAGTGTATCTCTTCTAAGATCTAGTGAGGTAGAAGATATCATTGAAGGAAATGATGACAAGTACAAAGCTGTCTCAGTTCATTCTACTGAACCACCAGCACCAAGAGAAGGAAAGTCAAAGAAATCGATGGCTTGGGTACCTAGTTTACCTAACAGTTCACATTTAGATGCTGTACCACAGGCTACTCCTATAAATAGAAATAGGGTTCATAATAAGAAAGTCAGAACTTTCCCGTTATGGTAATAATGCGTACTTTATTTAAAGTATTTGGGGCCAATGTATATTTCTTATAATATTTTCATTCACCATTATAGTTTCGATGACACAGATCCTTCTGCCAATTTGGAAAATGCTGCACAACAAGAGATGCTTGTGCCAATCCGTTTGGATATGGAGATAGAAGGGCAGAAATTACGTGATACCTTCACTTGGAACAAAAATGGTATGTACTTGATATTTTGCTGTGTTATGATACGATCATTTTTTTAAATTACAAAATCTTTTTTCTATTCAGAGAGTCTCATAACCCCAGAACAGTTTGCAGAAGTTCTCTGTGACGATTTAGACCTAAATCCCTTAACATTCGTCCCAGCGATTGCACAAGCAATTAGACAACAGATAGAAGCATTCCCCCAAGAGACAATCCTGGAAGATCAGTGTGATCAACGCGTTATAATAAAGTTAAATATTCACGTGGGTAACACATCTCTGGTAGATCAAGTAGAATGGGACATGTCTGAAAAGGAGAACAATCCTGAAAAATTTGCCATGAAGTTATGCGCTGAACTTGGACTTGGGGGAGAATTTGTCACAGCGATAGCTTACAGGTAAGATCATCACCTTTAATCTCTTTAAAAGAGACTTATATTAAATTTATTATGCTTTTAGCGTGCGTGGTCAGTTGTCCTGGCACCAGAGAACTTATGCATTCTCCGAAGCGCCATTACCTACAGTTGAGGTTCCATTCAGACCTCCCTCAGAAGCAGATCAGTGGGCACCATTCCTTGAGACTCTAACTGATGCTGAAATGGAGAAGAAAATTCGTGATCAGGATCGCAACACTCGGTATCAAAAATTTAACATTTATATTATTTATTTACCTTTTTTTTCAATATCTGCAATAATTCTAATGTATGATGCAACATCCTATGTTACAGCCGTATGCGACGATTGGCAAATACTACTCCAGGGTGGTAGATCTCAGACTCATGTCGGATATCAATCATTCGTCAAAGATTGTTTTTATCCAATATTTGTATAACTACTACTGTCGGTTAAACGTTGAACTGATACTGTTTACATCTAGCTCGTAAGTTTTCATCCGTCAGGAACCAGAATACATGATATCAATTTGACGCTCCTTGAAGCGTTATAAATAAATCATGTTAAACTTGTACCATCTGAATATTCTTGACGCTTATATTTGAAAAATAATCCTTTAAGCCTGCGCGCGTGTCACGTTGATAATCTTATCAAATTAGTGCAAAATAGTCATATTATCGACGATTAAATAACATATCCGTTTGACAATAGTATAACCGAAAAATAAGGCGTGATTGATATTCTTCATAGCTTATGTTCATAGAAATTAACTGATAATGATGAATATCCAATATGATATAGAAATGATATCACGCTTTATCATATACTCCTATTACGAGTTCTACCTTATCATGACATCGGTCATGTATCGTACACATGTACCTCGTATGATCATTTCTATACATTATATAATACTTAGAACTATCTACAGTCAGGCGCTGCGTTAAATACATTGTCTTTTAACGAATAATCAAGAAGCAGTTCTGAGATAACAGCTAAAACCAATGTGCATGGACTCCATTGAGTTTTATTTACTGGTAGCAGAATATATGAACGACTACATGAACTCTCCTGTTATAAATCAATATCTTAAATCAACCACAGTGAACTGCCAGTTGAGGAGGATGGGCAAAATGCGAACAATGTGATCGGTTCGACTTGCAAGGAATATCACTTTAGCGTCCCCCTCCGATTTTGATGAAACTCAACTATGTTGTAGCGCTTGAAAAATTAAGAGACACGTATTTTTTTATTGGCGGAAAAACAGTTTTAGGGGGTGAAATCAACCCCCAAAGTTCGGCATGTCGAGGGGTGATAATGCAGTTTCACCTAGAAGGGGCGGGCCGATTTCAATGAAACAAAAACTAAAATATTTCACGCCCCAAAACTGTTTTTCCGCCGAGAAAAAAAATGCATGTCGCTTAGTTTTTCAAGCGCTAGAACTGTTGAGTTTCATCAAAATCGGAAGGGGCATTAAAATGATGTTCCTTGTAAGTAAAGAGCTTGTGCTACCGTTGTCATTAGGCACGCGTGTAGGGGTCATGAAAAAGTATGTATTGAATTCTTTGACCCCCAAGTTACAACTAGCAACTAACGTGTCGTTTGTGTAATAAGCGCAGTGATAAAATTTTCAGCAGAGAAGGGGAGTTGATATTATGCGCGCTGTGAAACGCCGTTCCCACATATAACTGCTAGTTTCAAGCAGGACACGATACGAGGAGGAAGGTCCAAAACCGACGGGATAGCGGATACCGGCATAAAATGGATCTAGTCTTTTTACGACAACATTTTTTTAGACCGGAGTCCCGCGAAGTTAGGACATCTAATCCTTTTCCCAGGAGACCGTGGCTCCAAGATCGTGGAGCTGCTGCTGCTGCACCTGCTGCCGGCAATATTGGTCTTAAGGGAATTGTCGCTGGTATGTATGTTTTTCTTTCATTGCCTTCTCGTATCATTTCAAGGTCTTGGTCATTCCTTTTCATAGACTGTGCCCATTTAGGATGTTTACTACACAAATATTAAGGTAAAGATATATCGTAACCTCAACTACCTTAAGCTCATTAAATATTAATGGTGGGGAACGACTTGACATTCTATATACAGGATGCAATTAAAATAGTGACTTTCATTTTTCTAATTCCTTATTACAGCAGTCGTCTGATCACATATTACTTTGTATTTTTATTATTATTTGTGCTTTAGTTTATGAAATATTGTTATTTTAATGTTCAACTTCAATTTATTTGATAACTAAAATATGTGCAATTTTGTGATCTTTATATGAAATGTTTTCTTTTTCTCTATTAGAATTATTGTTTTATTATACATTGGACTTATATCCACAAAGTAGAGATAAAGTATTTCCTTTTAGTTACACCACAGGTTTTTAAAATTCTCTAAACATATAGCTTGGAAAAATTCTTGAACAAATATGCATGATGTAGCAATAATTGAGTAGAGAAAGTATGTTACTCACTTACTTTGAACTAAGTAATGATGGTACATTTTTTCTTAGGTGGCATAACTGGTGGTATTGAGATCTGCATAACATATCCTACAGAGTATGTTAAAACTCAACTGCAGCTTGATGGTAAAGCTGGAGCAGGTAAAGAGTATTCAGGAATATGGGACTGTATTAAAAAAACAGTGAAAACTCGAGGCTTCTTTGGATTATATCGAGGCCTCTCTGTACTTCTTTACGGCTCAATACCAAAATCTGCTGTCCGATTTGGAGCCTTTGAATCTATCAAGAATCAGCTGGTTGATTCTGAAGGAAAACTCAATGCCCAAACAAAGTTGTTAGCTGGTCTCTGTGCAGGTGTTTGTGAAGCTGTATTAGTAGTAACACCAATGGAGACTGTTAAAGTGAAGTTTATCAATGATCAGCGTTCAGCAAAGCCTAGGTTTAGAGGATTTCTCCATGGTGTTGGATTAATTATTAAAGAGAATGGTGAGTATTTCATTACTTTACTATGATAAGTATAATTCGTTCAGCTTCATTGAAACCATTATATTTTCTTTCGTAAAGTTACATAAGACATATATTATCATCAGACCATGAAATGAAATTGGTATATCAGCTTGTTTATCATATTTTTTTTCTTGAGCTTGGTATCCTTGATCTTTGCTACTAGGCCATTGATCTGTAGGCCATGCTTTTTCGTTATCAGTAGTATGCCAACTCCTATGACAGAGTGTTACATGTGATTGAAAATAATATTAAACATTGCTTATGTAAAAACAATATATTTCAATTATAATCAACAAAAATTGAGGTATACAGACTACTGTAACACAACCATATGTTCATCATGCCATAGCTTATTACGTTTGACGTCGACTGTTGGTTCATTTGAAATTCAAAACTTATCTCGTTTGTCCAACTGTTCATTGTATATTGTATACGGTTGTGTGTATATCAAAGCAATGAATTAATGTAGCTGAAAGCGTGAACGTTTCACTTTATTGCATGTTAAGAAGCCTGTAACGAGATATGAAGCTTATCGCTATGTATATAACGATATGATTTTAACTTAAAGAGATCAACGTGACAGTGTATTATGTAATCATTATAGTTTAAATTCTTACTTAATTATTTTGTATATCTATTAGATATTACAATGCACGACGTTTTTTAATGATTTATTGCAATTCTCGATGCAGGCGCGAGAGGAGTCTATCAAGGTTTGTCACCTACAGTCCTCAAACAGGGTTCGAATCAAGCAATTCGATTCTTCGTCATGGAAACTCTAAAAGACTGGTATAAGGGTGAAGACAATAATAAACACGTTCCTAAGCTAGTTGTGGGTACTTTTGGAGCAGTGGCAGGTGCCGCATCTGTCTTCGGCAATACACCAATTGACGTGGTTAAAACGAGAATGCAGGTATGTTTCTCATGCCATGTACTATTAGAACTGAAATATTTTGAAAAACACGATTTTCATATAGAAGCCTGTGCATACCTATAATTATGTAATGCTATTAACATATTGAACATTGGCTGATAGTAATAAGCCGACCTTCACATGACTTGCTGTAATATGTTTGTACTAAAAATAGTCTCTAGAGATTGCGTTACATGCTAATGGCGTTTACTGATATTCACAGGGGCTAGAAGCTGCAAAGTACAAAAATAGTTTAGACTGTGCCATTCAAGTATGGAAGAATGAAGGACCATTCGCGTTCTACAAAGGAACCGTACCACGATTGAGCAGAGTATGTCTGGATGTAGCCATAACATTTATGGTGTATGATTCCTTTATGGAACTTTTTAAACAGATCTGGCCTTAATGATCTTGCATTGAACAACACTACTTAAAGGTCAATGCCATACGGTAACTTTCTGCCAAACAAAATAAGTTAATGAAAAAGGTAAAGGAAGTTGCAATGTATGCGCAGAATGATTTTCATAACACTTTAGTATTCGCGTGAGCACAAGGTGCCAATAATTAATACCAACAATCGGACTATGAACAATGATAAATTAGCAATGAAAATGTGGATGCTTAAAAACTGTCGCTTTTGTACAAAACAATATTTCTATGAAAGGACCCATTGTAGTAATATTTCGCATCATTTTCGAAGTTTAAATGCCCTAAAATGATAAGACGTGATAGCAAATTATTATTTTTTGTATTATATCAATTGACTGAGCATCGAATCGTAAATTTCATCTAATAATGACGTCTATATCTCTTATAACATTTGATACAGAACTTTTTACGTTTTATGTTCATAACTAGTTGCTACTTGAGATAAACAATAATAGTGTTATAAATATAATAGTGACATATTGTCTCACTAATAAAAGAGACCCGTCTGTGAGCTTGACGTCATATCATGGGTGTATAAGTTAAACGACAAAGTGCTTACTGGAAATACGAGAAGAAAAAACGGGGTTTTTAGTTTTATGTAAAAACTTCTGTTGGTACAAGGTTCAAGACTCATTATGTTGTATTGCGTGAGGTGAAGATATTTTTGGGTGTATATGAAAAAGAGGAAGAAGTGCCACTTACATTAAATACCTCAAAACTTAGATTTTTACATAAACGGCATTGCCAGTGACCATTAAAATGATACACATTCCAATAATCATTCCAGCTCGAATCAAAATAGGCTATTGATTTTTCGACAATAAAATGACACGTGTCTACACATTATGATGCATGGTAATAATTGATCGTAGAGTATTACGATTGTACATATAAAAGTACCATAAAGTCTTTGTCATATTTACATAGTTTCCGATTGGACGAAACATTCCAGATAAAAGACCCTTCGTACTTGTTTGCGTTTGCTTGAAGTGAATGCTCGAAAAATTTTTATTGTAATTAACATTTTGTTATTAGTGTAACTATAAATTATGAATTATTATTTATCATACAGATAATATATTGCGCCATATCTATATCAATTTTGTTTGTTCGATTTTACTTTCCTTCAATCATATCCCACGTTCCGTCCTTAGAGTAAATCGGAGCAACTGGTGTTGTAATCACATTTTACCGCTCAATCTATATTATCTTATCTGACGTAATAATCAAATACTTTGGATATTCTACTAGAAGATAATACGAAGTTTCCCATCAAGTGTCAAAACAAACAATAAATTGAAAAATGCACGTCATATAAGAGCATACTATAATATCGTGTTAAGGCATTAAAAACTTTCTATATTGACTATGCATTATAAGGAATGCTAAAAACTTTAAAAAATTTTTAAAATTTCTTGCATGCTCATAGAAATACGTGTTAATCTATTTAAAAGTGTTAATATTGGAATGTCGAGTTTGACATTTTAAGTTATACGAATACAGAAACGAATATCAACGACACAGTGAGAATTTGGAGTTGTTGCGTAAAGCCTACCTATAGATCAGTAAGATAGTCCATCAGGCATGGCCCAGGGCTACAAATAAGTGTCTATAGTTATGCGGAGTGTGCAGGTAAGTTGGCAGTAGGAGTATAGTAGGCACTGGAGAAGGGATAGAAGGAGTAGGAGCATACGGGATCCGGGGCCTAAGTTCCTCTTTTATAAGTGTGGACGAGGCCTGCTTATGCAGGTACAAAGAGGAATACCTTTACACACCTGTGCCCCACTCTCGGAGCCCAAGGGGGAACCTGGGGTCACATTCCAAGATGGCTGTGCCTGAGGAATGCAGTGGGTGCCCCCCTAAGACGCCTTCCTCCCTCCTTTTTTATTAATCAATCCAATTTATTCGTCCTATCGAAAACAAACCCCCATTTTCTTGGGACCGCGTTACCTCAAGTTCGGGAGCGTTAACGCGCGCGGTACGTCCACGTCTACTTACTTGTGAATCGAATCGAATAATTCTGTGTGGCTATTGGCAAGAAGATTGTAAGTCCTAGAAAGAAGGGCCTTACATACCGAAGCTCCGGTCTTATCTAATGGACCCCCTCTGCCTCGGATAATGCCCACGCAAGAGGATGCTACCGGCTCGTTTTAAACAATGTCTCATAGGGATATCTCTGAGGTAATTAAACAATCCCACTGTTTGTGAATTCATTCAAGAAAATTCAGTTGTTTTGTTCCTATACGTGCTCCGTTATTAGAACTTTGGAATGCGGAATATCCAAGTATTTTCTTACTCTATTTAAGATCACCAGAATAGTGTATTACTCTTGGACAAACGTTCCAGGTGGAGCCCGAAGGTACGTCGGCCTTGGCTGCCGGATCGCGGACCTTATTCCTGGAGACGGTGCGACGAAGTAATGCAGCATGTCAGAATGGAGATTATGCCTTGGCTGCGACACTCTACACCGAAGCGCTTGCTCTAGATCCTCTCAGCCATGTATTATATTCAAATAGATCAGCGGCGCGTCTTAAAATGGGATTATTTGCACTTGCACTACAGGACGCTGTGAGAGCTACTGAACTTAGTCTTCAATGGCCAAAAGTATAAAAACTTAAATTCTATATTAATACTCAGCTAATACAGTATTCTGAAGTTAGATTTTTTCTTTTACAGGCGTATTATCGCCAGGGTGTCGCCCTACAATGTTTGGGGCGTCACGGAGAAGCCTTAGTTGCATTCAGTGCTGGACTAGCTCGAGATCCTTCCAACTGTCAACTATTATCTGGACTGGTGGAGGCTTCGTTAAAGTCCCCTTTGCGACCGACATTGGAGCCGACTTTTCAGCAATTGCGTGCCATGAAGCTCGACGAATCACCTTTCGTCGTTATTTCCGTTGTCGGCCAAGAATTACTCGGTGCAGGACAGTACAGGGCAGCAGCTGGTGTCTTGGAAGCTGCATTGACTATTGGCTCCTGCAGCTTAAAGCTTAGGGGTTCTGTATTCTCGGCACTGTCAAGTGCTTACTGGGCACTCAATTCCTTGGATAAAGCAATAGGATATATGCAACAAGATCTGGGTACTCTTCATATCCGTAATATTTTTTTTTGTTTCGCAAAAGTTTACCGCCAATACGTTTCATAAATCTTTTTTAGGAGTGGCACGTTCCCTAGGAGACACCCAGGGCGAATGCAGAGCTCATGGAAACTTGGGATCGGCGTATTTCAGCAAAGGTAGTTTTAAGGAAGCTCTCACTGCACACAGATATCAGCTTGTTCTCGCTATGAAATGCAAGGATACCCAGGCTGCAGCATCAGCTCTTACGAGTTTGGGCCATGTATACACGGCTATTGGGGATCTACCAAATGCTCTGGCTTCACACAAACAATGTGTGCAGCTTGTTAAACAAATGGGCGATCGACTTCAGGAAGCTAGAGAGATCGGAAACGTCGGCGCGGTGTACTTGGCTATGGGAGAATTTGAGAGCGCAGTGGATTGTCATACGCAACACTTGAGGATAGCACGACGTCTTGGAGATCGGGTGGAGGAGGCCAGGGCTTTCAGTAATCTTGGTTCATCGCATCATTATCGAAGAAACTTCGGTCAGGCTATGGCGTATCATGAGAACGTCCTTCGAATAGCTCAGGAACTTGGCGACAGAGCCATAGAGACCAGAGCATATGCTGGGCTCGGTCATGCGGCTAGATGTGCAGGTAGAGACTGTACGAAAACAGCGGGAAAGTATTCAATGACGTGCGTGATAAAATCAGAAGTGATGTTTCAGGCGATCTGGCCCAAGCGAAATTGTGGCACCAGAGACAGCTCGACGTCGCCTTAGCTACCAAGGACAAAGTAGCTGAAGGACGCGCTTGCAGTAACTTGGGAATCGTCTATCAACTACTTGGAGAACACGACGCGGCTTTGAAGTTGCATCAGGCACATTTGGGCATTGCCAGGACACTTGGGGACAGAGCTGGCATGGGTAGAGCTTATGGAAATATTGGAAATGCTTATAACGCATTGGGGTATTACGAACAAGCTATCAAATATCATAAGCAAGAACTTACGATAAGTAAAGAGGTATATTACCGTCTCCGTTATTTAAAAATAATAATGATATTTATACAATTTCTTATGTAAATGAAAAAAATAATGTCTTTATAGGTAAACGATCGTAGTTCAGAGGCCAGTACTCATGGAAATTTGGCGGTGGCTTACCAGGCCGTTCAAGGTCACGAAGCTGCCCTGAGACATTACAGGGCGCATTTGGCTATAGCCCGTGAACTTAAGGATGCCGCTGGAGAGGCTTGTGCCCTCTTGAATCTTGCCAACTGTCTCTCATCTCGAGGAAGGTTCGAAGAGGCGGTACCATATTATGAGAACTATCTAATGCTATCCCAAGAGTTGCATGATGTGGAAGGAGAAGCCAAGGCCTGCCATTTTTTGGGCTATGCTCATTACTGCCTGGGCAATCACCGAGAAGCAGTACGATATTACGATCAAGATCTGGCACTGGCGAAGGATTTGCAGGACAAATCCGGAATGGGAAGAGCTTATTGCAACCTGGGCCTCGCGCATTTGGCTCTAGGTAACTTGGACACTGCTCTAGAATGTCAGAAATACTATCTAGCAATTGCTCACATGACTAAACATCTTGCTGGGAAATTTCGAGCCTTAGGAAATATCGGTGACTGTCTTATCCGTCTGGGAGAAGTTGAGGAAGCAATAAAGATGCATCAACGACAATTGAATCTTGCACGTCAAGCAGCAGATCGCAGTTTAGAAGCTGCGGCCTACGGAGCTCTTGGCATTGCTCACAGAGTTACCAGAAATCTGGACAAGGCTCTAGGATTTCATACGCAAGAGTTAACTTTGCGACAGGAAGCTGGCGACTTACGTGGAGAATGCCGTGCTCATGGCAATTTGGGTGCTGTCCATATGGCACTAGGTCAGTACACACATGCGGTTAAGTGTTACCAGGAACAGTTGGAAAGATCCCGAGAGTTGGCCGATTCTGGAATGGAAGCTCAGGCACTAGGTAACCTCGGTATAGCTAGACTGAATATGGCACATTACGAGGATGCAATTGGATATTTCGAACAACAATTGGCTACCTTGGAACCGTTGACTGCTGGCACGGCTTTACTTGATAAGACTCGTGCCTTAGGAAACCTGGGTGACTGCTACGAGGCTTTAGGAGATCCCGAGGAAGCTATTAAATGCCATGAACAACAGCTAACGGCAGCTACTAGATTAAGAAGTGTGAGAGATCAAGAAAGAGCTTATAGAGGACTTGGTAGAGCTCGTGAAGCATCTGGAAACTTACAGCAGGCACTCGTGTGTTTCGAGAAGAGGTTGGTGGCAGCTCACGAAGTTGACAGTCCTGAAGCTCGTGGTGCGGCATACGGTGACTTAGGTAGAATACATGCAGCTTTGGGTAATCACGAACAGGCCGTAAGCTGCTTGTCGCATCAGTTGGCTTTGGCTAGAGGTTTAGGAGATAAGGCTGCAGAAGCAGAGGCTGCTAGCGGCCTCGGTGCTGTACATCTACTTATGGATGATCCCAATTCAGCTTTACGACATCATCAGCTGGAACTTTCAATTGCAGAAGGTTTGGATGCTGCTGGCTTACAAGCCAGAGCTTGTGCAAATTTAGGTGCTACTCAAGAAGCTTTAGGACAACTCGAGGAAGCTATCAGACTGCAGGAACAGTCATTGAGTCTTGCAGCTGCTGCTGGTGATCAGCCAGCAAGGGCTGCAGCTTTCTCCAGCCTTGGTCGCCTTCATCATCTCTGTGGCGATCTGGCACGCGCTCTTAGCTACCTACAGTCTGGCCTGTCACTTTCTGAAGGTTTGGGAAGACGTGAAGAAGCAGCACGACTCCGACATCGATTGGGTTTAGTGCACTGGGAAGCTGGAGAAACAACAACGTCAGTCGAGCAGCTTGAAAAGGCTGCGAACCTCCTAGAATCTTTGGATGGATCATCATCACTCATCTGTGGCCAACCAAGCAGATCGGACTTACTCTCTGACACATACAGAATGTTACAGAAAGTTCTTGTTAGTCTCAATAGGGCTGAAGAGGCATTAAATTGGGCGGAACGGTCCAGAAGATCCAGAAGTAATAATCTCGAGGATGCCACGCATTACTCAGAGATTATAGACCGTCAACGAGGTATAATTTTGTACTACAGTGAGGCCGGTAGCGAGTTGCACGCATGGTGCTTAGCTCCAGGTCGTGGTCTTCTCAGATTCCACTCAACGACTCTAGAAGACGGTGTGAATCTTGAAAAAAGGGTGTCTGAAGCACGTGAGGCTCTATTGGGAGAGTCCAACGAACTGGTCGAGGAATCCACGAAGATACCGTCCAGAGGCCATCGTCTAAATGCGAGTTCTTACAGCTTAAGTAGTCTATTCAGTGTAGGATCCGTTAGTTCTCGGGCAGGAAGTGCTCGTTGGGGTCGCGGAGTGAAAGGACCAGTATGGCAAGCGCCACAACCAATGCAATTTCTTTACGACGTTCTTCTTGCTCCTTTTGAAGATCTCTTACCACCTGCCAGAAAGGAACTAATTCTGGTAGTAGAAAAATCATTATACCTTGCACCACTTCCCGCACTGCAATCCAGTCCTGGGGAGGATTATCTATGCGAAAGGTTCTCCCTGCTCGTAGTACCATCTTTAGCAGCCTTGAAGAAGAGATCCAGGACGCCAATGCCGGAAGGCGGTGCAACAGTAGCTGCGCTGGTTGCAGGAAATCCTATCATACCTGAGGAAGCCAGAGAAGAACATGCATGGCCCGATAGTGTTCCTTCTGCAGAAACTGAAGCTGGTATCGTTGCTGAACTACTGGAGTCGCGTCCCCTCATTGGTTAATATTATATTTACTAACCATATTCATTCATGATCTGTTAACAATTTAATTTCTCAATATTTTATTCCACAGGCTTAGAGGCAACGAGATCAGCTGTATTAAGATCCTTACCAGACGCGGAATGCGTACACCTCACGACGCCAGTTCTTTGGAACTCAGCAAGTTTGGCACTGACTGCAGATCAATGCGAGGAACCAACGGAGAGACCAGAGTACCTGTTAAACTGTACAGATATCTTAAGACTGAGACTGACTGCTCGTTTGGTCGTTATATCCAGTGGCCACTGCTGGAATTCTACGGATAACAATAATACAGGCATTACGTCTGATGGAGTTCAACATCTGGCTAAGACATTATTAAACGCGGGCGCTCAGTGTGTCCTTATTGGAATGTGGCCAGTGCCACCTACTGCAGGTAGCATACTGCTACGAGCATTCTACAGTGCTATGCTACAAGGCGCTAGAGCCTCTAGAGCATTAGCTGAAGCAATGCAGACTGTTCAACACACTAGACACTTCGCTCATCCAGCAAATTGGGCTGGATGGTTACTCCTTGGTGGCGATGCAAGACTATCGAATAAGGTAAATAAATTTTATATTTAGGTTATAGCAGTTTGATTACTAACATGTATTAAAATTGTTACTTGACATTTTCATCGGTACAGGTTGCTCTCATGGGTCAAGCACTGGCAGAATTGTTGCGAAGCGGTCCAGAACAAAGTCGGGATGCATTGCGAGTTACGTTACATCTCGTTGAGAAATCATTGCAGAGAATCCATCGTGGTCAAAAGAATGCAATGTATACGACTCAACGTAGTATAGAGAATAAAGTTGGTACAGCTGCTGGTTGGAAAGAATTGCTCATGTCAGTGGGATTTAGATTTGAGCCTGCTGGCAATGGTATTCCATCTTCTGTATTCTTTCCACAAAGTGATCCTGAAGAAAGGCTGACCAGATGCAGTGCTAGTTTACAAGCACTGTTAGGATTAGGTGCTGCTTCTTTGCATGCTCTCGTTAGACTTTTGCAGGTATGGATAAAGAAAAAACAAACCAACAATATTATAATCTACAAAATACATTATTTATTAATTCCTTTTTCGACTTAATCAGGTACCGGAGGCCGCCGAAGACGTTATTTCCGCTATGCGTCGAGCCAGCTGTGCCACGGAAGGTCAAGAGGTTACGCTACCAGTTCGTGTCTGGAGAGCTGCAGGATCTCATGAATTGTTTGCTAGTTTAGGATTTGACCTCATGGAAGTTGGACAATCTGAAGTGACACTACGAACTGGAAAGCAAGCATCACGACGAGCCGTGCAATTTGCACTTCAGGCGCTCCTCGCGCTGTTTGGTAAAATATTATTTAGGAATTAATTTTCTTGAATTTGAATGGTATTACACGTATAACAATTATGTTACAGATACGCAGGAAGCACCCAAGAGTCTAAGTTTGGATTGCAGCAGTTCTATGGAGAGTCTGGCCTCCGTTACTCCTACCGAGACACATTCACCTGAACGTCCAAGACTAGGAGGTGCATTTGCAAGCTATGTACGACATCGCGGTGAACCGGATGGCAAAACAACAGAACCACCGAACATTCCCATATCGCGACAAATTTCTCAAAACGGTGGAGGTACGGATTATTTTTTATTTTCACAAAAAAATAGCGTCCATCAACATCAATGAATGCATGTATTTATACAAAGCACTTTCAGGAGAATCCGATGCAGCCTTTACACCAAGTCCTCCGATAGCACTAAACCTAAATCACCAAACGCGAATAAGGAATCTCTACCCTGATCAAAGTGCCAGACCTGGTTCAAGTTCTAGCAGTTCAGCCACCGATTGGGACAATGGACATGCGACAGTACTACGAAGACAACCACTTCCACCATTGCCAGCCACAGTTTTAGAAAGGCTCAGTGTCAGGACAGAAATTGGACCAAATTCACCCAGGAAACCGCGTCATCCTACATCCAACGAAGACATAAGTCCACAGACGGAGTCCTCGCAATCTACTGAGGCCCATCCTCACAATCTAAGAAATTTGGCGACCTCCCTGACAAGCCTGACGCGTGAACTAACGCCTACAATTTCTGAGGTGTATCATGAGAGGAACCTTGGACTTGGTTTAGCACCCTCCCTTTCAAAACTTCTGGAAGAAGTCGGCTCCGTCACGGAAAATGACCCGAATCAAATAACTAGACCAGGTCATAGTCAAACGCAGAACTGGTTGCAAAATGAGCCAGAATTGTGCCGACGCGATGAAGCTGATGGTAGATCTATTGCTGAATCGCAGTGTAGTGCTACAAGCTCGAACAAAATACACAGAAAGGCACCGCCGCCGCCAGTATAGATTATTTATGACATACTCGTATAGTTGGATTGTGAGATCAGTTACAGCGAGGGTCCAACCTGTTTATGCCTTACAATTTACAAGATTCTTCTGAATATAGAAATGATTTCGCGTTCGAACCGTAGGTGCAAGCTAAGAGTATTAATGCAGAAAACAGTACTGGGTACCAAAGAGAACACTAGATAAGGTAGGCAGATCTAAAAAACAAAGAAGAGGAATATGGAGAAGGATGTGGGACAGGATCGCCCAGTGAATATTTAAGCTAAGTCTGATTTAGAAGAAAAAAAAGAAAGAGATGCTTCATGTCACGTGTTTGCTGGGAAGCACTTGTATTGAGAAATACCTTGGGCAGTAGAGTAAAGAAAATTACTTGAATTGATACCCAATACTATATTTCTATACTCTTAAAAGTGAACTATGTACTATATTACCCCCTAAGTGAAGTATGTGTAAGATATTGTACTATGTATGATGAATTCAAAATAAAAATCGTACATCACACGTCTACGTAATGTGACTGAAATATTTATTATGCTTGATTATTAATTAATAAATTAGACACCATGTATTGAATATTTGCTGTACATGCTTCAAACAATTACTAACTACTCAGCATATGAGTAATAAGTTTTTTTTATAATGAACTACATCATTAGCGTATCGTTTTGACCAATGCGATATTATATTTCTGAAGTTAACTTACTGTGTGAAAAGTATCAATGAAGTGAATATCATTCTTGAAATTTCTTAGTGCTGATTGTATTTTTCATATACAAAAATAAAATCCTTGTTCATATTCACATTTTTTATTTTTAAAATCAAAACAATTTTAAGTGTCCTGTGACTTTATCAATTAACTCAACAGGGCCTGGACCAATTCCACATACAGTTCTGCTACCAGATGCAATCTGTGTACGCCCTGCATCTTGAACAACGTTCGCGAGCAGGCCTACAGATCTAGCATGTTTTGCTAATTCTAGCAACGCAGCCTCATTGTCAACCTAAAAATTACACTTTTAGTGACTATTTAAAATTTATAATTATTTGTAACTATCACAAAGTGAATACCTTAAGTGTTATTTTTGCCTGACCACAATCCTCCCAGGATTTTAATATAGCAGGATGTTTTTGTGCTGCCTTGTATGCAGCAACAGCAGCATGTGCACATTGAGCAGCAACTTTTCCTTTGCCCATTTTCAAGTCAGTTCTGATAACCAAAACAAGCTTATAGTCATCATCTTCAGAGCCCTGTAATGGATAATAATTCTATATATTTTGTATCAACTAGGCTTAAAAATATGTAATAAATATACAAACAGTGACAATGTCCTTAGCAAATATAGTTTCACGTTTCTGCTCACTTCTTATTAATTTATACACGCAGAAACTTATTGTAGCTACTAGAGCGCAGATGATTTTTGGATCAGCTCCATGTTCAATAATCTCGCGCAGAATATCCATAGTATTCTCTACTTCAATGATGCTTCAGCGACAATTTATTTCCAGCAGCAAATCATTTAAAAAAATACTACCTACATGTGCTATACCAAACCCCAGTTACTATAATATAAATCAGTGTATTAACAGCGCTGAGTTTAAGTAGGTATAGAGGTGCGAAGAACGTGGTGGGGGCAGAGATAAGTAGGGAGATACACAACGCTACGGTTTTAGGTGATACCAAAAACATGGCGTTAAATCGTAGCGGCGAGTCTGGAAGTACGAAGTGTGATCATCGCCTCCGTCGACAATGCGAATTCCGTCGTAGCCGAGCGAAACGTGAACACGAACCTGCAGCTTGGCGGGCAGAGGTTCTCCGCTATCTCTCCGCTGGTTCCCAAAGCAACCCTTAGAACGAGAAATTTACTAATTTATTAATATTTCAATTTGAACGTAATTTATTTTCGATATTCTACAATTTCAATTCAATTTTTATCTACTCCGTATATTCTGGGAGATTTTGATTTAGCCTCAATTTTATATTTTGAATAAATTTTGAAAGTAAATCAAGATCCAATAATTTTTAATAGTATCTGGAAAGCTTTATTCAATTATTCGAATTTTCAATATTTCTGTGCAACTAATTTTTTTCTTTTTCTCTTATTCCTTCTTCTTCTTATTTCTTTTTGTCTATTTATGAAACATTTTTCAAAAATTAAGGTCCTATATGATGTCAAGTTGGCACCGCACTTTCTTAACAATGTCTCAAAAATGTTTCAACAATAGGCTTTTTCAATAGTTCTAGAGAAGTTCTGTAGTTCCTGGTCTCGTTCTAAGGGTTGCTTTGGGAACCAGCGGAGAGGTAGCGGAGAACCTCTGCCCGCCCAAGCTACACGTTCGTGTTCACGTTTCGCTCGGCTACGACGGAATTCGCATTCTCGACGGAGGCGATAATCACAAAATCCTACTTCCAGAATCGCCGCTACGATTTAGCGCCATGCTTTTGGTATCGCCTAAAATCGTAGCGTTGTGCATCTCCCTGCTCATCTCTGATCCAACTACTCTTTGCTTTGTCCTGTTAGTCCGTGAGGTGAATGGAGATCGTTGTGATTTATTGAGGTTAGACAAACTACCTAAACATATTGAAAACATTCAATTATCAGAAAACAATTAATTTTAACGAAATTATAAATGGATTCTAGGAAATACAAGAAGTCTATCTGTTTTTAAAATTGAGATATATCTCTTTTAATAACATGTATTTATAATTCGCCGGGATCTAACCTCTTACCTTGTACATGCTTTTCTAAAAATTGTACCACCGTCAAGTGTAAGCAGTTTTATTTAAATATTAAAGATGTATAAAAATGTGCTTCGAACGTGTCTCATTCGATCGAGAAAGTTTAGTACGAAAGTATTGACTAGATTGAAAACTGATAACAATCATTCAAATGTATTATCATGCCACTGTGTGTCGCATGGAAGGATTTATGTCATTGCAAAGCAAAATTATACAAGTAATTCTACAGAAAAGGAAGATAATGATAACGTGCAGTTTTCAATGACACCAGAAAATATAGCAGCTCAACAAAAAATAGATGCATATATAGCAGACCCTGAAAATGAAAAACGATTCAAAGTATTACAATTGGAAATTGATGTTATGCGACAAAATGGTGAGAAAGTAGCAAAAAATATACCTCCGTCTATAATGATACAACTAATTGAAGCTAAAAGTTACAATAGAAGAAAGTAATTATGCTTATATTTCATAAAGTACACATATACAACTATCATAAGCACTATCAATTATTTTCTAAATTTTTTTTAGGAAAATATTAGCATATGCATGGTTAATAGAAATAAAGAAGGCAAAAATGTTAGAGATAAAAAAATTAAAACAGTTGGAAAGGATGGAAAGGTTAAAGAATAAAAGTCAAGAACCTGAAGAAAATGAATCTGAGCAAGGAATGAAATATGGATTAGCCTATAATTCAATCTTCTTACGTATTTATGAATCAACCATGAACAATCTATATAACAAAAATGCATTAAATGCCATGCAATTTGGCAACAAAGTTGTAATAGACTGCAGTTACGAAGACTATATGAATAATCATGAATTAACCAGCTGTGCTAAACAAATGAAGGATTTATTTGCCATAAATCGTATACATGACCAACCTTTCAATGTATATTTTACAAGTTTAGATATGTCAAGCAAACTTGCTACGAAGTTAAAAACTCTTATGCCAACCATTCTTAACCCAGACTATCCATTAAACATTACTCCCAAATCATATTTAGAATTGTTTGATAAAAAAGACCTAGTGTACCTAACGCCTCATTGCCACAATGATATGGTTGACTATGATCCTTCTGTAATATACATCATAGGAGCATTAGTCGACAAAGTAAGCTAGTTAAATCTTATCTTTAATGTGAATTATGCATCTCTAATATAACAAAACATATTAATTTAATTCTGCTGTTTTAGAGTGTACACGAACCTTTGTCATTGGCAAAATCAAAAAAAGAAGGTCTTCGCATGGCCAGATTACCTCTTGATAAATATTTGCAATTTGGATCTGGTTCAGGTAAAAATCTTACAGTGAATCAAGTCTTCAACATTCTTCTCGATATACAGCGTACTGGAGATTGGACGGTGGCACTTAGACACGTACCACGCAGAAAGTTAGAATACAATCAAAAACTTAAATTAAGTCGTAAATTACAATCAACCTTCAGTAAAAACACAGAGGATCCGACGCATACCACATTAAATATATCAGATAGTTTCAAAAATTCTAAAAAAATTTCAAGTCAGCATTCAGTATCTGAACAAGTAATGTCTGTACGAAATATACCAAGTTCATCTGAACAATATAAATCAAGAGAAAATGTACCAGATTTGAGTTATGCAACAAGACTGAAACTCAGAAAAAAGCAAAATAAATAATATCATATATACAACTCATACAGCAATATTTCATTTTTATGTATCATATAATAAATGTAAAACATGTGAATGAACGATACGTTTTTTTATCATTTTTCGCATAAAAGAATTATTTTATTAAAAAATCAAGTATTAAATATCCTCCATAAATAGCTATATTTTAAGTTTGTAATTTACTCAGTGTTGAAAGAGCTACATCAGTCAACCGGTATGAAATATATGCTCATATTCGCACCACGTTTATAAAACCAATATTACCTAAAATCTTATTATAATATAATAAACTTGTGCTGTAATGAATACTATAATTGAACTGCGACATTAATTCCGCATTCACAGAACCATCTTACATTGTAAAACTATAAAAAATAATAGCATCATACAGTAGAATTAATATTGTAGCATGATCACAGGTAAAAGTGACATAAAAGAGATGCCATTAAGAGGTATAAGTTACAATTCTTAACATTTGAATAAAAAAGTTATCGTTATTCTATTATGAGAACTTTTGTCTGCATTTATGTTTTCTCTCAGACTTTTACAGAAATTAATCCTAATCTTAAGGCGATTACAACATACTCATAATCTTCCCAAATACAATTATATAAAATTGAATCCACTAGTTTGGAAACTTCGCTTAATTGATACATGAGGATATAATTGACGCCACTCCTGAACTTTAATGTCACTAATTGCCTCACAAAAACTGAGATCGATCATACGTAATTGTGGGCAGCACAACAAAAAACGTAAACATATATCCGGTGTTAATGAGCGTGCTCCTAATAAATCCAATTGTTGTAGTTTTTGACACGACAGTAGAGGTTCTAAATCCCGATCTGTTAAACCGCGTAACGCAGCTAGAAAGACTTTTTCCAAGGAACGACAGGAGCTTAGTAAGGCTCGAAGTGAATCTCCAGGAGCTCCCATTCCTAAACTGCAAGTTTAAACAAAAAAAAGTATTTAGGTAAACTAATTAAACGAAACTGCTGTTAAATAAAAAATATAGCTTACCACCAACCAAAATCCACTTCTCGTAATTGAACGCAACGAGTAAGTGCGCGAACCCCATTAGGTGAGAGACTGTGTGCTTTCCAGAAATCAATGCTCTCCAAATGAGGACATGAGTTTGCTATTGCTATTGCTACTTCATCCATATTTGGAATATGATTGCAGCCTGCTAAATTAAGATGATGCATTTGTGGATTCTCCTTTAATATCGCGCACAAGGAAGACGTCTCAATAGTCGTTCTGTACAGTTCCAGACGTTCAAGAAATTTAAGTTTTGTCAGCTGCCGAAATCCATGATTGGTGATAGATATACAGTTACGTAAGCTTAACTCTAAAACATTTTCAACGTTACAATTTATATGGATCAATATTTAATGAAGATTTGTACTAATTACCTTTGAGGTCGTTGCAAACCGCTGCAATCTTTTCGATTACCGAGTCATTCACGAACTGACAGGAATTCAGTCTTAAATGAGTCAATTGACTGCCACAGGAATTTAAGAATTCTATAATATCGTGGGATGTTATTGCATCATAATTTCCACACCACGAAAGATCAAGTTGCTGTAAATATTGACAGCGTGGAGCTAAATAATTCAATGCGACTATATCCAAGCAATACCAATATGGCTTTAGATTTAAACTTGTGTAAAGGAGAGCGTCTCGTGCAATATTGTTAAAACGCCTATTGACTTTGCAACAACGACAAAGAGACTGTAAATCCAAGTTTTTCAAGATCTTCAATAGAGTTTCGTCCTATAAGAAAAAAAGTAAATTTTTGAGATGAGAGTTTTTAACGCTATATAGAAAATGAAAATAGGCAATATAACCGGTAAACTCGAAAAACTGCCGCATGTATTATCTATAGAATTGCTTGTACATGGTGATGTATCTGTTAGAGAAGAAGATGCTGCAGAAAGATTAATGTCATGTATTAATTTAGGAAAATCTTCCTGCAGAAACTGTTGCAAGCTATTAAATGCCTCATCAATTGGTGGGATACAATGACAGTGCATTCCTAGCTTAGATACTAGTTTTCCCATAGGAACTTTATCCATTACTTTGCTAAAAAGAAAAATGCAATATTACCAGTCTGATTATTTTGAATATTATTCTTTTAAGTACAAACCTTTTGTACAGTACACAATGTTTGCCGAGTGTATTCTTCAGCTTTTTCAAATCTTGATTAATCTTTAAATAATCAGGTGTGAGGTTGTATTGATCCTCATTATTGTCTTTTGTATCACCAAGCTCTTGCAATAATGCACTCAGATTTCGATTTTGGAATCCGATATGCGGTAAAATTAGTTCAGAAGTTCCAATAAGCAGAATTGCATCTACTTCAGTATAATAGTCCAATAAACTATGATTAAATTCAACTCGTATCATTTTTGTTTTAAAATGACACAGCTGCAATGGAGGAGAAAATATTCGTGGTTTACGAGAAACTATTTGTGGTGGTCCGCTCCATAATTGGTGCCATCGTCTATTATTATCTCTGGCCCATATAGCAACTACGCTTCCAGGATTATAAGTTTCATAAATAGATACTCTAATTGGATAGACTTCTTTATAATATTCAACATCTTAAAGAAGAAAAGTTATTAAAATTAATTATTTGTTTCTCACTCATCGAAGTTCATGCAAACATAATTATACCTATATAATCTTGACTGATCACAGGTCCATTATTCTGTGGCATATAGTCAATAGCCCTAGATGGTGCTTCGTCCCACCAGCATCCATATGTTCTCTAAAATATTTCATGATTAAACTGTGATCTTTTTAATATAAAGCACACAAAATATTGATGCTTATGAAGTACCATAACAAATGCTTGTGGATAATCCCCATAATCTGGAAATTTACTTGGATTCCCAGCAATATTATAGGCTGTATAGGAAATACTGTTGTCGCTACCATACTGTGAACTGAAGTCTGCAACTTCTTTAACAAACTGTTCAACAAAAGCAACTGATTCCTTGTTTGTCAAATTCTTTTCCATGTTCACCGATACAAGCTCCACTTTTACCTCGTCGAAAGACACCATATCATTAAATAACAAGAACTCTAAAAATTCAATTTAATTTGACAGTTGCCTAAAATTATATGAGTAACCACAAGTATCTATTAAAAACTTATATCTATAGTTGGATCAAATGATTTGAGTTGAGCATTGGTTTTTTTCAATAAGCCTTTATGATTTAGGTTTAATTATCCGATATTTTGCTTCGTTATTACAAGTCAAAGAAGATATTTGTTGACAAATTTACAAATATCATCAAGCACTTGTCGAACTGTCTGCCACATTGAAGCAGACTGTTGTCATCGATGGTTGTCATCAGAGATGAGTACAGAGTATGTAGGGAGACTGCCAATGAGCCGATTACAGAGATGAGTAGGGAGATGCAAAACGCTACGGTTTTAGACAGAGATGCCGATTATTATGGTCCAAGTTTAGTTCGGCGCCACCTAGATGGAGGAATCTCGAACCAGTCCCACGTTCCCTTCCTTCCTTTCCTTGTGGCTGCCTCCTCCAATGAGGAGATGTGCCAGAAGTCCCACGTTCCTTCCTTCCTTCCGGCTGACTCCTCAAACGAGGAGATGTGCCAGGAAGTCCAACATTCATAACTACGTTTACATGATGGTTTTGAACTACTGAGATCAACTGAGATGTAGGCATACTGGAGACCGTACGTCTGTCTTCGGAGGTAATCCTGTAAGCGTGCTACTCTCTCACTCACACTCTGTAGCAGGTTGTCCTTTTCGAATTGGATTGTGTATGTGGTTAAATACATGATTATATTTTACTATGTTTTTTATTATATTATATTATACAATAGATACACAAATCGGCGAGAGTTTCTTCTTCCCGAGAGCCCGTGAGTGATAAACCGGGCAGATGAACATAAGTACAAGTAAAGAACGAACGGGCATATTGAAAAAAAAATTATTGGAGAATTGTATATAGGTCAGTAATGTAGTAACGTCCACTCGTCAAATAACGCGTTGACGCCGAACTAAAATTTGGATCAACAGGAGATTAGCTCATTAGCAATCTCCCTACTGATATCTCGTTGTCATTTTTTTCAATATTCTGTTTTACCTTCTAATGGTCGCTTAATTATAATCCTGCAATGCATCGTGGGAAATGTGTCAAGTAGTGGCGCCACCAACCAATGTGCCTATCGTACTACCTTGGGCTTACAGTAAATTCGTGCTAACTGAAATATATATTTACAATTAGCCAGTCGATAGGCAAAACGCTATACAGTGGCTTTATATGAATTATACTAGCTATTCAGTAAAAAAAATGAGTCAATCAATGACGTTTAGGACTGATGAATCCACGTATTTTACACGTTCATGAAGGACCGTAAAAAAATCTCTTTTTGGAAAATTTACAATGTTATCACGTTATCAGTAATTCGGCAGACATCGAAGAAAGGTAAAATGACACTTGTTTGTATACATTAAGTCCTGCATTTATTTTCATCGAGACGTAAACTCGAGTAAAAACTACTCGAGTCGAGGTATATTATTATATAGTCTTGAGTTACGCAGAAAAGCTATAGAGAATCCTGGCGATGCGTCTACTTATGAAGTACAGCGATTCTCATATCTTGTTACAACATTAACATCTTATAAAGTAGGTACTAATTTTGGTAATAAATAATATAAAAAGACGTTTATAGAAAAAGTCTTAACGATCAGTCCCATACATTGTCGAGTACAGACCACCTAAAAGTTGCTTGGGAAGAGGGAGGACAAAGAAATGTACAGCAGATCGTTAAAGTATGTCGACATCTTTTTCCGTGCGACATTATCTATATATATAAATGTGTATATAGATGTATAATGTAGAATTCCTCTTCTGCTCCATAAATACTCCTATCTTATCGAGTCGCATTTTCAGGACTAACTTTAATCGTGACTTTATTGCTTAAAACGGAAGCCAACTTTTCCACGTTACTCTGCGACAGCGTAACCGGTCTCGTTACTTCTGGAATTGCTGGAGGTTTGGGAATCGGGTTACTCGTCGAATTGTCCTGCAAAGGAAATAATATCTTTAGATTTTATTATTATTAACCTTGTTATTATAAATAAGTATAGGTACTGTAGAAGAAGCGCTTAGTATTTTATTCGTGCTAAACGATGCAGATCGTTCTGATTCCTCGGGCCACCGATTCCGTTACTAATTTACTCATTGACGCAACGCGTTTACGTTAATTAGTGCTAAGCAGATTGACAAAATGCCGGATCTTTAACAATGCAGGAAGTCAAAATAGTGGTGCGAGACAAACTACAGTGCCAAAGGAATACAAGTTTTCGATCGCGCCGATAGCAAAAGTGAAAGTTGATTGAATTTGGGAAAAATATAATTTACTTGCAATATACCTAGAAGGCACATAGGTTTTCTTATACTAAAAACTATCTATAAATATATAGTGCTATATTACATGCTTAACGAATACACAAGTTTCAAAAATATGAGTCAAGCTGGGACGGTGACATGTCGAGGGTCACTATTACCCGATTTTAATCAACCGAAATAAATTTCTCAGATATTCAAATATCGGTCATGGACTATCGTGCCATTAGAAAGTATCGTCAATCAATTAATTGTTTTTTTTTGTAAGACTCGTTAAAAGTCTGTCATTAAAATGTGAATATTATGATTGAAAGATATTTTTTATTATGCATATGCAAGCGAAATCTTTGTTATTCGCTTATAATGTTTTTCAATATTTACCCCATCAGTCTTTTTTCGAAGGTTTGATCTCTGAAGCGTAGCTGCCAATTCGTTTTGCAATCTCGAGACAACCGGTGCGTTAGCAACATTCTCCTCTCCATTTCCTTTTTCCAAAGGACGCTGTTGTTGGGGTAAAAATTCCAACCTGGATGGTTGTTTCGCTTCACCCTCATAAGCACCTATTCTGATAGCAACCTTGCCAATCGGCTTAGCATTCTGTCCATTGGCGGTTGGAGAAGCAAGTGGAAATTTATTAGATTCATTCATGGCATTAGAAACCAACTCCTTTCCATTAACTGGAGATTGAACAGAGATTGGTCCATGCCTTGGACTACCAGAGGCAGGTGACAATTTCCCAGCGACGCTTGACGTCGTGGAAGTCATAGTGGACGAAGTCGTATTTGCCGTCAGAGGAAAATAAGTCGGTGGAGGTTTAGGAATAACAAAGCTCGGTGCGTCTTTCAACTTGAAAGATTCTATACTCTGCATCTCAACAGCATCCTCACTGTTCTTAGTCCTGGCTGGTGTAACCGGAAGTGGCATTGGTGGTGGTAGAGGTCCGCTCGCTGAAGATCCATTAGTAAGACGTCTTTCCTGTTCCTGAAAATTCAGTTTAATGTAATCACAAGCTCAAAAACTTTGAATTCTTCATTTTTTCAAATTAAAAAACTACTTAAAAAAAACACTAACGTTATACGGAGTAACAGTCACCAGTACTGAGTTCCTTTTAGTAGCACCATTAGTCTTATTCATCTTTTCAATAGCATGTACACGCACATTCGATTTTCGAACTAGGTTCTAAATAGTCCAATAAACTCTTCGCACTTTGCACTGTACAAACTCTTACGCGTACATCCTAATAGAAGTACCGATGCACCTGACAAAGGCACATCGTAGCTATAGCATCGTTTCTTACGTAATTCTTATTTTTCCTGAAGTAACGTACGTCCGTCCGCTAAGAAATCGTCCAAGCGAAAAAGAGAGAAGAAAAAAAGAGAAATAACAATGAGAAGGCTCTACAGCAATGTGCACAGTCAGGTAAGCCAATATACGACCCAGCAACGAAACACGTAAGCTACGTAGATAGATGCGTATACTTTTATTGATTACCTCGAAGCGTAAAGTTTCACAGCGTTAACGATAAAAGTAATTAACGATAAACTCCCTGACAGATCTCAGATTATATGTAAATTATCGTAAACGTTTAAGAACCTATTTGTAAATGGCGCGTCGCTAAGGCGGTCTGGTTTGATATTTTAATTCCTCTTTAGCCGTGATGAATTATCGTTTTAACACTTCAAAAAGCTTTTTGCCTGCTCTGGCAGTTAAACGTCAGCGATTATCCATTTTCAGTTTATCGATTTAGATAGCGGATCTTTAAATATTAATATGTTTTAAGCCACCAGCTATATATTATACGCTATCTATGTTATGTACACTTTTATCTATTTTGTGTACGCGCTGCCACGGCGGTTCCACGGCGACTGAGAAAAGCACACTGTGTACGTAGCTTTAAGGTGTAAACTAGCGCTACTATCTCTTGACTCTCTTGGGCGACGCGGGTGCACCTGCATGTGTGACAAAATACTATTGAGTTTGTATACAGCCTGTACAGGTAAGTATGTAATAGTCACTCTCTAATTATACTTGTGAGTCCTACCAATATAAACGTTACTAAGATTCTCCCCACTACTATTTCAAGCAACAATTGTAGCCGAGATTTTATTTCTTGCTCTTATCTATCTGCTTGCGTATTGGTCAATTATTTTACACACGTTTTGCGCGTATATTTTTTTAGCTAGTGAAAATTTATATGGACTTTTTTATATCGCTAGCACTATCTCAAATCGTGTTGACTCTAGTACCAGAGGCATGAGAATATTTTATGAATTTAATGTCTCTTTACTTTGCTCGGAGTAATCAGCTTGGAATTAAAATACTGTACATTTTCAAGGAGATTATACATGGAAGAATATATGGGTATACTTGTCATTGAAGATAATTATTTGCGTAGATCAGTCTGTGAGTATTGTTCGAGTTTGACTTTGTTAAATCATTTTTGGTGTCCCTCGGGAATAATTAAATAATTTATTCTTTTCAAGATGATTTTAAGAAAACGCGTGTACCTAGCTCGGTTCCTAACCATGAATTCTTCGCGCGCCGAATAAAGAAAATGGAGAAAGTTTTAATTCCCGACTTTGCTCGGCTCTATTATACAATTATATGACGCAAGTACCGACGACTCAATCACTCTGAAATTCTTAGGGTATTTATTATTTCTCTTTTTTCCCCCCTGACATTCTTTCTCTTCCCTTTCTCACACGACAACTACTCGAAGAACCCAAAGGCGTAACGACGAAGACGATCCTCACTGTTGCGTTAACGAACGTTTCACTAGTTTCATTTTATTATTTTTGCAAAACAATAGAGCGAGCTGTCTCTTAGCAATTAATTACTTAAATACTAGTTTTTGTCGAGATATACTGGAACCCCATTGTCATACTTGATTCTTTCTTTTTTCATCTAACAATTCACCGAATAGACAAAAGTAATTTTTTTTCAACCATTGCTACACGCCAGTCAAGTCCTCCTACCTGGTTCTCTTATCGTATTTGTGGCCTTTATCAGCATAGCTATTTGCACAGTAATTCACTGTACACACTTCTCGGTGTCGAGTCTTGTAATGCATATGAGAACAGAATTTTTCTCTGAACCGATAAAGAGAAAAAAACCTAACTTAACACGTTCGTCACAGGGCATCGTTAGTTCGCATAATGTTTAGGTATTACATGTATGACCTTTTGTACACGTAATAGTGAACGTGTCAATATGAAAGAAGAAAAAAAGAATTAATGATGAAAAAAAATTAATATAAAAGAAATAAAGAACAAAGCATCTAATATGCTAACCAGCCTTAAGTTTCCAATTAAACATATATATGACCGTATAATGAAGTAGTTCCTTGATAAAAATTCAAACTAAGGTACCTGCTCTACTTGATCAGAGAATTGGACCCGCTGTTGATTAACGTTGAACATCCTTCTGTGCGCTCGTTTGAACTCTTCCATCAGCTGAAATTATTAAAATGGTTTTATAGTCACACAGTGGTACCACATCCAATTGGTACCTCCTCTTCGGTGGACCAATAGGATGATGAGTTTGGAAGGGGCTGCGTTCGCGCATCCTCTGTAACAACACGGCAGGTATACGGATGGTCGAACGCGTCGACTATGACTAAATAACGAATATAATTTTCCATTGATGATGAACAATAAGTTTTACCATTGATAAAACCAGTGTGTGACGTACTTCCGGTCCTATCGATTTTTCCTGAGCGTTCATATCAGTACGTTTCCGGTATTCGTAGATGAACGGTACTTCTACGAATTCCCGTTATTCATTTGATGTTACACATAGGATTATAAAGTTTTAGAAATAAAAAATTCGTATAACCTTATCATGCGTGACTTTCTGTTCCTGCACTCTGAGCGCCTCTGCAGTTTGAACCTTGCGCATCTCCGACATTTTTTCCTTCCCAGCCTCGCTCTTTCCCGCATTGTTCATGCTCCTCTGTAAAAGACAAAACTTGTTACTGAAGGAATGCACTGATGATAACAGAACTCGCACGATTACATCGCAAAGATTAGTCACGGGTACGCATAAGTGATTATTGATTAACTGATGATTAGTCACGCTGATGTTCATCAGATACTAGGTACTATCCTTTTATTCAAGGTATCGCACGCTTCAGGAGGGGAAGGGCATACCAGTAAGAACCTTCATTATCAACGTTTATCTGCTCGTGGTTAAGTGACGTATCATTGATAATGATCGTCACGTCAAGAGACTCTTATCATTAGTCGCGTCTGACGTTTTACACCAATTGAACAGGTACTCGTTAAATTCCAATATTTGCCACAATTTTTATTATATTCATTGAAAGAACGTGATAACTTATCTATACGCTCGCTGCCAATAATGCCAAGTGGAGAGCTGCTACTCCATGAGACGTACTTGAGAAATAAGTCTGCCGATCTTCCAGGGATTACAGGTGTAACAATGGATACCGAGTGCAATATACATATTCTTAATCTTCTGACAATACGTTCTATAGAACAGTAATGATGTATGCATATAGATATAATTATACATACCTGCTGTGCTCGCCTTTGCAATTCCTGTGCTATCGCCGTTCCAAGATCCGTATTAGCCACGGGTGAGTTTCGCGTTGCCGTAACGCGAGCTGGACGCACGCAACTGCCTTCAGAAGTTTTATTGGTCATTGTTGTCGTTGTTGAAGTACCATTTGAGACAAAGGACGCTGTCGATGCTGGTTCGCAGGATGAAGTTGATAAGGATGAGGATGTTGATGCTGAATCTTTGCTACAAGAAGACTCGAGGCTGGATTCGGTTTCTGTGGATCCTGTACTTCCCATCGACATTGTGCTTCCCATTTGCATACCCATGGCGTTCATAGGTTTTGCATCTGTAAAGAAGAAGTTTATAATGTGTAACAATTGTATGGTCTTGATTCTATAGATACTTCTGCTAGCGAACTATGACCCGAATTTTATTTTTAATTCGATACTGATAAGTTTTCATGAGATTTATTTAATAAAAAAAAACGTGGCCAAATAATTTAAATTTGTATCCAATACATGTATATCATTATTCTTCGTTAATTATTATGAAATACAGATTATGATTGAGATAATGATTCGGAGTAAATTGATAACTGAGAGAGGAGAGGTGGATTACCTGAATAAAATGTTTGATACTATATTTACTGTATTTTTCTACGTGGATATTTATTTACCGACCTGGCTGCCACTTATAAGATAAAGGCGGTGGCATTAATGGCGGAGCTGGTGGAGAGACTGTCTGATGAACTTCCACAGTAGTTAATGTCTTCCTTTCCATTTCTGTTTGTCTCTGGACGAATTGTAATTCGGCCAGCCCGTTTCCCTCAGGCTGACTATTTCTCTAATACAAGGAAATACATGGGTTCTTGTCATTTATTTTTCATACGTGAAATATAAAATGACTTGTTAAGAAACAGGTGTTCTTGAATTCGTTAAGATAAAAAGTGACTATCCCTGCGGATGACTCACCTCAACTGAACCATCATGAATTATTGGATCTTTATCTCGCTGATACGGACGTTTCGTGACCTGCTCGTGTATGTTTCTGTCGAAATCGTGAACCTCGTAGTCTATTCGTGGAGCAACCGGATCGTAGAGTGGTTCACTTCCCTTGTTAAGATTGTCAACGTTCCCTCGGGATGCTGGATGAGAGTGATTTTGGCTGTTTCGTTGATATAAATTTTGGTTCTGATTTTGATTAACCCTTATGACTGTTGTATTGTTGGGTTTTCGAGTCCACTCTTGCACCTAAGAATTGTTCATTTTTATAGTTAACAAGTCAAGCGAATAGCTAACGATTCGTTCTGATTTCTTCACGTTATTGTATTTCACCAGTTTTTCTCACCTGGTCCGCGTGATTCCATTCTGACGAGCTGCAGCTACCGGTTGAGATAGCGAGCGGGCAGCAGATCCTGAACATTCCACAATTCAAAAATTATGAACGTGCACTCAATAGAAATAACGTCCAATAAGTTTCTTGAGACACTAAGCTGCACGAATAATGATGCAAAAATCGACGTGGAAGGTAAACACAGCTGTCAGGCAAGATAACTGTTTCTCAATTGCTTTGCCAATATTTGATATTCGTATACCAATAGACAGAGAATCAATATATAAATTTCAAAAAATTGTAAACGTTTGATGTGCAAAGTGCACCAGAAACTAATTACACAAACAATCATTTGAGAGTTTTATTCTTTACATCAAATATATTCTTATAGCAATTATTGATTATTCTAATAGAAATTTTGCTCTAATTTCTATTTTAAATTCTCTATCCGCATTCATAGCTTTACAAGCCTTTAAATTGCGGCCTGAATCAATTTAATTTACCAACAACCTGTGTTCCCTTAGACATTTAAAATATTCGTTGGCGCCACTCAAGCATGCATGACTGTAGTCACGGCCGGATCTCGTGCAAGGAATTTCGATGCAGGGCGCTTTGGTAGGTGCATTAGCGTGACAAACGTACCGGCCATTTCTGCCAGTTGGCTCGTCCCTTCCCTGATGTGTTCTACCATCGACCAGATGCTGCGGCGATGTGGGAATTTGCGGTGGTGGACTTGCGGCAAGTGAACTTGAGGATTCCGAATCATAGCCACTAGAGCCACGCATCCATAAGGACTCAGGACAGTCATATAGATGATTTGGAACTGGCCTGTTAACAATGAGATCCAAAATTGCTGCACCGCGCATTACTTCAATGGCCCTTTCAAAAGGAAGGTCTGTCAGTCGTTGTCCATTACACCAGATGATGACGTCGCCAGCTTTCAGACCAGCTGCACGGGCTGGACCACCCTCCCTTGTTCCCTGATAATTTTATTTATTAATTTATTAATTCAATCTGGTTTTGCGAATTATCCACTAGCATCCATTATACATATACGATAATTAATGTAAGCCCATACGTGTACCTGTACTGTAAGACCTGGTAAGATTCCTCTGCAGACTCCACATCCTAGACGACCCTTTTCTCCAACAGGAATTCGAATTCTTACTTCTGTACTTGGTGGGACAGTTCCTGATGCCGTTTCATTTGCCTGCAGTTGCTGCTGCTGTTGTTGAACTATATGCCAAGTTACTGGATCGTTTGGATTACTAATACAAATAATAATATGCATTTGTAAAATGATCATTCACAAAGTATCACGTAGAAGGTTATTATTAATAATACTCACTCCTTCACCGGTATCATGCCTACACCTAAAACGAAGAAAAATGTGTTAAATTTATATCACTTTTTAAAAAATCTTCTATCCCCTTCTTCATACTCACTTCGAATTTTTAAGACTAGCACCTGCTGATTCTTGGCCAAAAGTGCGACTTCCTGGTGTACAGCGTCTTCGACTGGGTAACCATTCACCCTTACAATTTGATCTCCTACCTAGATCAAATACATTAAAACATTATTTACCTGAAAAATTGTATTTGTGAAATCTATATGTATAATGAACCTCATATTTAAAGAATAGAATCATAAACGAAATGCGGATATTTAACGCATGAATGAACGTCCTTTCTCCATTGTATCTATTAACTGCTTCGTTTATATTAAACGAATCAAAACGAATCAAATTACAGACTACCAATGGATTTCCTGTCAAGTACACTACCGTTCATTTGATATCACAAACATTCTATGCCATGTATCTAACTCAGGTATATATGTATATATATATATATATATACATACATACATATATATAATAATTGACTCAAAATAATCTAATTCAACAAGTAGCTCCTGATTAGGAAATAATTATTTGATAAAAATAATAAAAAATTGTTTAATAAAATAAATATACTCACTCTCAATCCATTTCTGTGAGCTTCTCCACCCGGTTGTACATCACTGACATAAAACCCAGCAGAATATTCGCGTCCACCACGTAAAGAAAAGCCAAAGCCAGAAGCACCACGTCTTCTCAGTCGTACGTTCCTGGTGACGCCAATGACAGCCACTCGTCCACCTCCTGTCGGATTTCCCCCAGGTACCCCGCCGGCAACACCAGAAGAGGATCCCGTGCCAGTACTGGACGTGCTTGGAGATCCACCATGCCTGTAAATCCCCAAGTCATTAATACCGTGAATAATTACGCCCGAAACTAGTAACGTAAATTCTACCAGTCATCCACAATCATTAAGCACTGTAGATAATCGTGGTTTACTAATTCCTAACTTTTACACGATACCTGTGCGCAATCATTTTTTGTTGATCCATCAACAATCCATGTTATATAGTCTTTGTGAATGAAATAACGGTCAATCTAATTCAATTGCATACTGTTCTGCATACCAAGTCATTATACAACTATCTTCCTCGACAGCATCCTGGAAATTTTCAGTAACCAGTTTCCAAGGTAGTTTCCTAATGTAATTCAATTTCGTATTATTGATCAGCACTCCGTAGTGCAACTTGCCTATCATCCTTCTATTATTAAATTAGGTTGCACAATCCTATTAAAGGACATGGAGACACTGAATTTCAAGGTGCAATAGAACTGAAGTAACTTTGTAAAAATAATTAATTGTTACAGGGTTAAATTATTGCGAGTTCCACTGTGCTGGATGAACGATTAGGAACAATAGGAATTGGACTTGACACAACTTTACTGTGATTAAGATGACATTAAAATTTTTCATTGAGCTTCGAACTATCCACGTTCGTCTCTTTTATTCTTTGATGCTACCGCTATGAGATTTCAGACTTCTTTTTTCTTAACGCAAAAATTCTCATCCTGGAACTTGCAGCATATTATGCGAATCATAAAATATTTAACGTGTATTCGCTAATGGCACAGAGAATCCATCATCCGCATATAAATTGAAACGGTGCGCGCGAGAGGCGCATGTCACGAAGGATAATAAAGGCGCGATATAAGCCGTATACAATCGTATGGCAAATGACAGTCATTAAGAAAGTCGAGACAAAGGCACCTCGACTACTCCATTTAAATGACTTCAAGCCGACTTCTCTTTTCGCGAGGATTTTGCAAGAGTTTTCATCGCGTCTTAAGATACGAATTCTATACAATGCATTATACATATTATATATACATATGTTGGTTCGATAAAGGTATCGTATACGCTAAAGAAAACTTGATACCTACCTCCTTTAAGACAAACTTTCTATACGCATTGATATTTCTGCTTATACATATAACACTATAAGTATGAAATACATGATCAGTTGGCGTAGTTGATATAGTAACTTTTCATTCTGATAGCGTCCATGTTAATTACACTCAGCACGAATACACCTTCGTGACTGTGTCATCCGTTGTCGGTGAAAGGTGATATATTAGATGGTACATACTAAAATATAGTAAAAAAACGGACACACCCTGACCCCCCGACGACTGTACTAGGTTCTAGGTTCCGTGAATCAATTTTTTATTCTATATTTGTTCACGGTAACTTTCGACAATGTGAAGAAAGTTTCCAATGTTGTACTCAATAGTTCAAATTGATTTTCGCTGACGATGAAGTTTCTTGTTCCCCCTTGTGAAAATTCTAATGTAGTCATTTCGATTCTACGTATATTATTAGCGTACTGGAATACAGTGCAGAAATTGTCTTCTATCGTTCCATTGTTAAGACGTGTTCACAAAGGACGCAACGAGCGTCCCTAGTTGACTCTACGTCGCAATGAACTCCTTCGGACGCGGAGGACGAGTGATCTCGTGTTAAAAATTTCCGAAGGAAAATTTGTTTTCGTTGTGGTCGAAATAACAAGAGTAGGAAACTTGACAGGAGGAGATAGCCGCTTGTGCTAAGCATCGACTTTCTTAACGCACGAATGAGCTCGATTAACTCTTGCAAACTCGGCCCTCTTCGACCTCGGTCGTTGATCTAAGAGCCCTGCCGCAGACGAGCGATTTTTCAAGGAGGTCGCGCCACGCAAAATACCAACAATTTTTACGCGTTTGTACGACCCGTCGCACCTCTGTGTCTGGTACCACGTGAATAACTCGTAGTAGAATAGGTAAACAGTCTTCAGCGAGGGGCCAACTTCTTACGAATTACAACGCAAAGAAGTCCCTTGTGCGTGACGCCGATGGTATGGCTTGACTATATACATCTTGGTATCAATGAAAAATATGAAATGTAAAATTGTATTACATATTTGGTACTTCCTCGATTCTTGTTACCATTTCCGGAATTACAGTATTTATCGCGAAACTCGCTCTAGTGACGAGCCAAATAACTCCTCTCCCCTCCCCCCAACGTAGCATCTAGTTTACTACATAAATGCGTATATGGTACAAACTAGTATACCTTATATATTTACTCGAGCGAAAGTGTAGACCAGTAAGTAGGATTTTATATCGCGAGAACTAGTTCAGCCGAGCGAAAATATGTGATAATTTTATTGTTATTCCAAGTACCACTGTTTGCTGTATCGTTACAGCATTAAAAATATATAAATTCACGCAGCAACGAAGCCTGGATGAAAAGAACAACCATATAATTTTTCAACATCGCGCAACGCATAACCAACATTCTATCCAATGAATAAGTATTTCCACATTAAAGTGGCAAATGCATCGATACGTATTGTATCGTTCCTATCAACCTTGTCGGGATGAAGCAAATAATCTCTCTTGCAAAGAGAAGGAAAAATACACGTGAGATATGAAGACGGTAGATACAATAGAAAATAGATCTAAAACAAAGATACGCAAAGGGCCAGTGACGCGGCATATCCCTCCAAGGTGAGATTCATGTTGTTGAGTATCAGCCCCTCCCCCTGCAGCTCTCCTGAGATCTTTGAGAAATTCTAGTAACTTCCACCCAGTCAATGACACTCGGCTCGTTTCTCTTCTCACGATCATCGGTACAAAACAGGAGCGACATGACTGGATGATCTTGCAACAATGACGTCGACGTTACAAGACTCGTCTATTGGTAAGGTAGACCGAGGAAGAATGCAGAAGACAACGAAGAAGAGTCCGAAGAAGGATGATAGACGGAATGAAAGGAAAGCAAAAAAAGAGAGAGAATAAAGGGAAGTAGAGATACCTAAAAGTCAGAGTGGGGGAAAAAAGTGCGAATCTAAAGAGACAAACGTGACCAAGCAGTTAGGTACACAAGTGACGACGAAAAGCTGTATAAAAAAAAGTGATGCGCTAAATTTTTTTCCTTTGTCAATTTATAATAACACTTGTCCAATTCTCGCGATAGTCGTTCACGCGTGTTCTCTGTAATTTGGCCATGCGCGCAGGTATGCACTTGAAAATTACTTGATGCACGTAGCAATGCATACGCCAGGTGGGCTTTGTACGTATCTGCTCACCAGGAGTCGGAGACCAGACGAGCGTTGAGACGAGAAGTATATACGAGCATATCCGTAAGCAGGAGGCGTGCATAAGGCCGGTCACGTATGTAAGAAACTCGCATATGTGTACTCTCGGGTAGACGATGTGTGTCAGCAGGTCAGTGACTTCTTTGACTGGTAGAGAAGCGAAGAGTTTTCAATACGTTATGTGAGTTTCAATGAGATCTTGCTTTTCGAAAATACATCAATCACTGGTGGTTTGATGTACGGGCTCGTTCAACCCATAAAAGAATTTTACGTGAACGTTATGGAGAATTGTAAAAAAAAATTCAAAAAGTAGTATTAGAAATCAATGTATATTACCTTTCTATCTCGATTGATAATTTGACTTCCACTTTTGCGTATTTCTTTTGTCTTTCTTTTATAGTCACTTTACACTTAGTTCGGGAAAGTGAACGGTGGTAAGCGTGACTTTCTAGGTCCAGGACGAGAACGCAGCGATGAAAAATCCCCATAAAACTATCGTAAAGGCCGTCTTAGGAAGATTACTGGACGTTGTAAGTGTATTTGCAGTCGAATGGACGCGAAGAAACCGACGTTTACATTGCTGCGTGTTACTTGTCAGCGTCGCTTCGATACTTCTTGGCTCCAATTAGGAGTCATTGCCGTATCTCGTCATTTTTCGGTCTGGACATTTACGATACTCTTCCGGTTATTGCTTTCTTTGCGCTGTGTTTTTATTGGATCTTGTGAAACAGGTCGATTCGATAGATGATAATTCTACTTTGCTTTCTAGGTGTCCAGGAAGCGCTGAATAATCGTCGATACGTTATCCTTTCGAGATAATAATAATGATAATCAGCAATAATGGCTAAAACGCTGTTAAAGCAATTTTTCTTGAATTTCAGAATCTCATTCTGATAGATTTAACCAATTTTATCATCAACTCGAGATATCTTCCTGTATTGGATACTGTATGGCCATTGCTCCCAAAGACACGCACCTTGTATCCGGTCGAGCCGGAGGTGGTGCTACATAAATTAATTGTTCCTATTTACAGTTATCCAGCACTGTCGTATCATGAATTCTTGAGATGAAACCACTTTTTAGATCATCCGGGAATGCCAAGGACAGTCCGGTTGCGTGGCAACGCGTAGCAATGTAACAAGGAGCGATGTGATTCCATATAGTAGAGGACACATTCCCACGAAGGAATTATTGAATTTTCCCCCAGCTCCATTACGCACGGATATAACTGCCAGGAATTAAAATGAACAAATTCTACGAATAAATGAGATTCAATGTAACGATCGAGTTAATTGGGGCAGATAAAATCAGGAAAGTGTAGACGAATCATCACCGGCTCAAATGTACATCACAATGACCGTTGGACTCGCCAGTTGATTTTACTCAGTTGATCCGTCAGATCAGTGACCCTATAATTTCGTACGGTGCCACCTTCTACTTCGAGTTTTTACACGGCACGAGCATTCGAAGATACCGTCGAATAAATGTACGCAGGAATCGGGACCATTGTCGCGCTTGAACCATATTCCTCTTTAATATTTAATCTTCCGTCAGTCAAGATCATATTATCAGTAGGCAAGACACGTAAGAGCTGAAAAATAGTAGCGAGTGATAGGCGTGAAGAAAAGCGTAGGTATGTAATAATTATTTATATAAGTTTCCTGCGCGAATTTCACCGATTCGCGTGACGGCACGCGAAATCGACCTAGTTTGTCCAATTGTTTGCTATCGCAGAGACATTGAGGTATCCGGATTTTTTTTCACCCAAAAAAAAGAAGCTTTAGAAACGCGAGAAAATGTACGAGTGTAGAAGTAGTGTGATAGCATAAATCGCGTGCAGCTGTCAAATGATCTTTTCATACGTCAGATAGAAAACTTCACTATATAAACATTGTTTCACAGGAATTTTTAATATTTGCTCAAGGATCGCTATCTGCCATTAATATATTGTGAAGCGTAGTACACACTCCCTAAGAGTGATTATAGCATCAGCTGCCGTGAACTCGTTGTTTAATATATGAACGATACTTTTTTCTAACCTTTCCCATGACTCCTTAGCGAGTATTAGAGCCCCAAGTAGGATCGTGCAGTTTCGCATTGCTTCGCGGATAGGATAGGACACAGTAGACCTGTCGGATAGGCAGATTTTCTGGATGTGAAGGTAGAGTATGTTATTACGTGTAGTATACACAGTGAGAAAATAGTATGAAACGTTGTGAGAGACGTAGGGAATGTCGAGATATGGGTGGGGATCTGCATCACTTCCATAAGCCACGTTATAGCGTAAATAACGATGTAACTGCCATCGCAATCCTTAATTATGCAACCTTCTTCTTCTTCTTTGCTCGCAGTGAAGACAGCGTGAGTTTTCTCACGCATTACGAGTTCCCGGAGGACAGACAGAGGTCCCCCCTGACGTGTTCGCAGGCGCGCCATCTTCCTCGTGGCTCGATAAATAATCACGGGAACCCTTCGATATATCCCTAAGTGCAATAAATAATGTATTGCACGAAGACGCATCAAATGCAAACGTTAATTAATACTCTCGCAATATACCTAACAAAGTGGAAAGGTGTTTCACTTATGGTATGCGATAGAGAGCTCGGTGTAAAATGAATCAACAGTCTTTTTCCTCTTTTCAGTTCTTATGTATAACTGTGAGCTTGTTTACTGCACATTTTCGACGTGGCTGTACGCGCAGTCTGGCGGTCATCTTATGAAGTTATTTTAAGACGATAATACGACGCTAATGATATAGTGAAAATGACTTATGACTCACCGAAAAGTGAGTTCCTGATAGAGAATGAATCTACTTAGGTTCCAAGTGGACAGAATTGCCTTTAGTAATGTAGCATCACAATGCGCCATACTCCGATACCTTTGTAAATACACGTTCTCGCAATTAAAGTCGCCATACAATGGATGCCGTTGTTACCTCACGCCGTAGACAAAACTTGGTATCGTGGAGGACGCTCTATGTGTAGGTACGATACGTATGTGCGTCTATGGCCGGGTAAGACGGTAAAAGCGTTCTACGCAGAGAATTTTTCCAATTTACGTATTACGTAATGCATTGGAGCGTTTCTGCGAAACAAGAAAATATTACTGAACAATCATGATGATTCTTTACGATTATAAGGGACTCACTATACCGGAAGTCAAATGTCAATTACGCTTCCACTTGAGGTTAACGAGAATCGTAAGCCTGTCCAGGTTGTTCAGATAGAAATCGTCCTATGTGACCTGAACTGTGTTAAGACTGTGGAGCAACAACTTAAAAAATTATGAATATTCTCTTTTCCTGAAATACAAAATGGCATCGAACCCGTTTAGGAGTTGCCATGAAATCTGGAGAAAGGACAATCCTAGTCGCTGTTTAAATTTAAAAATAGATTCTTTCGGAAAGGAAATTAACGAAGGAAATATTACATTGCAGAGACAAAACTATTCGTGGTATTTCTCAGAATCTGATATCTACTATCCAATTTAAATACCAACCTGTATATCCAATGTACCTATGTGCCAGCGTTTCGAGTCTCCAAGAGCAATTATGTTGAGTAGTACCTAATGGAAAATGGCGAGCAAGCCTTGTGCGCGCCAGGTTTCTTCTTGCTTTTATAAACCCTCTCCACGTGTAGAATTCCGTGGGCAATTATGAGTCGTATTATGCCCAACGAGCCGACAGCCACTTACGGCGAAATAGGCAGTTTGCTTTGCGTATAAACAATCCAAACGATCGTCTGCAGAAAATCTCCCCTAAAGTATGAAAGTAGGCCGCCATGGCTGCCACCGCTACACCACCATCAGAGTGTCAGGCCACCGCCTTTCTTCGAGGTCGTGCCAAATGCATGAATTTAACACGAAAGGGGTCCTTTAAATTTCTCCGCCTCATTGTAATTGTATTTCCTAATTTCATAAACCGCCCACCGATATAATCGCAGGATACAGCTTGCCTTACAGCTTATCGTGGTTATTTATACGCCGTAAAAAAAATTGGTAAATTTTCAGGAAAACGATAAAAGCTAATGCATTAGGTGGAAGAATTACTATATAAGGCCTGATAAACACGACGCTCATAAACCACTTCGGGAACGTCGACCTTCCACATAAAGCACGGTTCGCTACGACCACCCCTATCTATCCATATCTTATTTGGACATACAACGTGTAAAATTCATACCTGACATTTACACTGATTTAACAACAGCTTACATATACATATGTATACTAGAAACTCATCGTCGTTCATTTTTATAGGAAATGTTTTAGGTAAGAGTTTCACTTTGCAGTTTAACTTGTGTTATAAGATGGAATAGAGCAGTTTTACTGACCGTAGAGCCTTTTCACTCTATGTCCTGCATACGTAACGTATCCATATAGGACGCACGTGCGAAACCAGTGGTAATAAATTTAATGTAATAGATGAGTAACTAAGTGCGTGCAGGTGGATCATATCCGTTGGAATTTCCATGGATAATGTGAATGCACTTTAATGGATAAACAAGAAAATTTTTCCCTCAATCTATACCAAGCAGTAACTCGAGTTCATTTTTAGTGAATATGTAGAGTAAAATGTATACGTGACGTAAAGCTTACCCGTATACGGCTTATCCACTCGCCATTATAAACTAGCTTAAACGATTACAAGTTATCGTTGGTTAAGACTGACTGGCAAAATTCCTAAAGAGATCTGTAGCCAAGATGAACGTTTTCTCCAGTGGATAACTCGCAATGGCGGCTTATTGTCGGAGAGATTATTATACTTAAGAGCAGATCCTTCTCAAGGATACAGATCATCCGAGGGTATCGATGAATCATCCTCTGGCAAAGGATTCGCGTCTATTCATGGGGTGGCTTGTGAGTTTTTGCTTGTATGCACAGTCGCCAGGGTGCGTGTTCAGAATTACAATACACTTGGATGACTAAGGAATCAAATAGAAGGCGTTGAATAGATAATAAAAGTGGTCAATAATCTTATTTATTTTGGCCTACCAACAGCTGATAATTTATTGTCAGGTGTAAAGGTATTTAGAAATGAAAGTAGACCTGTCGTAGACGTTGTACTGCGATCATGGGAAATTGGCAGCCATTACAAATTTTAAGTGCAACGGTCCGGTTACGATTCTCACGAAGTGGTTTTACGTGGTTGTTTCTAGAAATGGATAACGAAATGAAAGACAACGCTACCAATTGTCAGTGAAGAAGTGAGTGCAACTACCGCACGGCGTAGATCGAATGCCGCTCGATCCAAAAGAGTCGCGGTCAATGGCTGCGGTCTGCAGGTTCAAGGAAAAGGTGGAACTGGCTTATAGAGGAGAGACGAGAGGTGATTGTGCTCCAGTGAGGGAGACGATCAGGAAACGCGTGACGGAAGTTTGAAAATGCAGGTTAATGGCGTAGAAAAGCTGTAGGTGATCTTATATGTTGTGAGGATGAATGTAAAGATTTAAACCGGCAATTCCTGACACAGTAACTTCTGGAAATTACGCCCGAGCCGATTACGTACTGTACCCAGATACCATAATAAATACCAATGCCTATGCAATTCACATAAAACCGATACTCAGACGAAGAATCCTCTCATCATGGAAACAATTATTGCTGATGGGACACATTGGTTCTATGTAAATAAGAGGTATCGAGTCTCGTGCGTATCCTGGTGCGTGGCATGCGTAAAATGCCGGACGCGCTTTTGTTAAGTTTTACTGCATGCCACCATTCTCTTTCGTGACTCCTAGTACTTTTTAGTACGCGAGCCATAGAAAATACCGGAAAATCAATAGCTCTCATTGCAGTATTCAGGAAGGTACCCTGTCTAAATTTTATCTGCATATTGTCATAACGTTAAAGGTAAGTAGTGAGGAGGAATACGTTTAAACTGTTGATAAATAATTGTCTCGAAATGCATAAACAAAATACAACGTGATACTAGGTACGCCGGGATAATAAGTTAAGTAATTAAGTAACATCATTATGAAACGAGGTATCGTTCTCCTTAAATTTGTATAAAAAGACATAGGCTGGAAATGCACAGAAAAGTTTTCACGATAAAACCGTGAGAACACGTCGACCTGTTCCCAACCGAGTTTCGTCTTCGTGACGCGATAGTAACCCCCTCTCACTAGCACCCACCCATTGAAAATAGTCATGTAAGAGTAAAGCCAAAATATCGATCAGACTTATCCTACCTATGCATGTAGGCCGCAGTAGACATGTTACTATCCATGGGATGGGTTCCATATAGCGCCAGTCTGGCTCTCCTTCGATGATTAACACTGCCTCGAATTAACAATAATATCAGCACCACATAAAAATGTCAATGACTCGAGTGCTCTTGTAAAGGTTTGAACAATAATCCAATCGGCATATCAGTTACGCGCAAAAAAAGATATACGATAGTTGTAACGTTCTCTAGGGCTGCACTGCGCCCTTTGATTCACGAGGACCACGAAATGTACAGCTTCCTTCGCTCCTCGGGGTCGTAGGGAAGACTGAAATGAAATCTAAATGCTCGTGCGCCCGTTCCTTGCGGCACTGCTGGCGTGCTTAGTAGCTCGACGTGGTGGGGATGGACGTTCACGAAGGTACGGATGGGCCGCCAGCCCGACTGCCTATTTGACTGTGCTGCTGCCGGTTGCCGGTGCTGCTGCTGCCGGTGCTGCTGTTGTTGATGGACTGTTGCGGCTATCGCTGTTACCGTGACACCGCTGTATGTACAGACTGTGTATTGGACAATAACCTACACCTGTAAACCACTTATACCTTCCAAAGGAGAAACTAGTATACGTGTACTTGTGGCAGTAGACATGACACAGTCATATGTTGGTCTAATGTGTATACAATAAATGCACCGCCCTTTTCCACGGCGTTCACCTGTGCAGCTTATAACCCTGTAGAAGAGAGGAACTTGAACGTGGTACAGTCATCTCGTGTATGTGTAGGGCTCTCCATTTTACGATTAATATTGACTGTTGGATAAATGTTTTGGAATGAGTAAAACAGAAAGAGAGAAAGAATAGAAATTTTTCACAAAATGAACACAAGGTATAAGCACAATTATGTTCTATATACATATGTAATTCTTGTGGATTATTTTATTTCTTATTTTTTGTTATTGGCTTTCGAAAATTGTTTTGCTGATGGATAAAATATTCTACATAGAATATTCTACGCGACTTTGCTCAACCCCTAGGATTAAGATTGCTGAGAGTTGAAAAATTAAGGCTATGGACTATAGACGGTTGCCACCGCCCTTTTCCCTGCAGTAGCTCTGCTATATATATGTATATAGACACTCGCGATTCAAGCCGCTTCACCTACCGTCCAGTATAACCAGTGCCATCTACTTTCCTTATTCACTACAGAGACCGGAACGAACTTGTCCTGCTGGGTTGAACCTTCCACTTTCATCCGCAATATTCTCAAAATGACATAAACTATACAATCCTCGTATAAAACCTCAATATTATGTAGGAAACATCGATTTGATAAATTCATTAAAAGTCAAAGACTCCTATCGTCAAGATACAAAATACAGACTGCTACAAAATGGATCTGGATGTCTCTCTTCCAATCTCCACAACAACAACTCTTACGATTCACTTCCGCCTGTAGTTCATCCACGCCTTTTACTCACCATTGGGAATTGACGAAGGGGATGAAATCAATACTCATCGTTGCTTCCGCTGCTACTGTTAGGATGCGTGCGTAGGTCACATGAAATTTCTATTAACGAATGTGAAATATTCAAAATCCATTTTTTTTTCTCATTCAAAGAACTTTTAAGAGTATTTCCAGGTGTCTATAATTTTCTGTTATTTTCCTGGCTATTATAAACGCCAGTGACACGTGGCAGATTGTCCTATTCATTCGAATCCTCCCTTTGTTTTAGGTATCAAGTATGTGTTCTATACACAGTGTACTTACAGTGGCGCCCTCACATATGAGGTCCATAACGAAGGGCGGTTCTTGTATCATATATAGAATGCGACGATACGTGATAGCTTAGCACTATAGGAGTGCCAGAGGATGACGCATATATTCACCCCATGAGAAGTGCATAAACGACCCTAGAGTTCTAACCGTTGTGTTAAGACTGACTCGCACGCAGATCCATTAAAAATATTTTGCACCCTTGTTTTACGATTTAAAACTGTTATTAATTATTGTAAAACATAATATATGATATAATATTCTTAATATCCTATAGGTCTTGTAAATCTTGATACTTATACTATCGATCATTGTCTTTATTATTAAATGTCTAATCTGCTATTCCATAGTTCTTGAACGTCCTATCTTCATTGATAGTCACATCGATAATCAAGTACATAGTAGCTGTATAACTGGTACTCGAAAATTGCTTGTATCTCCAGCAAGTTTGTATTCGTAAGGAATTTTTTTTGTTTTTTCAAACATCTCGTAATCAAGGGCTCTCCCCGAAGGTGAACCCATCCAGCCAATGAATGCAAAGGGTAGAAATTATGCCGTCAACTGTACCGCGAATGCCCGCCTGCAATATCGACTTGGACCACAGTCTCAACGGTGTGCATTGGCCACCTGTATATATGTATACATGCAGTATCTACCTGTATATACGTTATACATACAATATGTAGCTGTATATATCTATAGCTGCAAGTTATAGTCAGTTCTGCGCAGAGGTTCACTATTGAAATTTCTATAGGAGAGTGCATTAGGGAGAATACGCAGATGGAATAAATAAAAGAACAAATATTTGTCATGGGAATGTGATAATAGTAAATATTATAAAATCAAATGATACAGTGGCATGGATAATAAAAAATGTTATTTATTGTATATTTACTTTATTTAAGAAAAAATACATGTTTTTGCTTTAATTAAGGTGTCTAGTACTAATGTGCGTAATAAATAATTTTGATGATTGCTTTTGGGATTTCGGTTACCTGAGAGACACTGCTTTACTATAGGCAATGAGTATAGGTTGGAGCATGAAGGTACAACGAGTTTCAAAAGTAGAAAATCAACGAGGTAAAAGTAATTCAGTGAGTTGGGCTCTAGTGCGTACACTAAGAAATAATGTCGACTATAATTAGCCTTATTACACGAGTACATCATATGAGGAATTTGCCAATTGGAATTTATACGAAATAGAGTGCGAAATTATTCTTAAGCGACCATCCACGGTGAAAAAGCCAATTACAGGATATATATATGAGTTAACTGGAAGAATTTACTGACATATATTTTGTCCTGGTGCATCGTGTACAATCGCATACCTCTATATGAATTGAGATAAATATAGAAATACTAACATGACTTAAATAATCTTAACCTAAACTGTGAGATGTCTCACATAATGCAATTATTGTAATTAATACTCAAACCAAGACTCATGCTTGTATATTTAGGAAAAAATGTTTTCAGTATCAAAAACGGCAAAAAGTTTACAAAAAATCCTATTCTTTTTGCGAGACCATTGATACGAATGTAAAATCAATAAAGCGTTTTATGTACTTAATTTTTGTAATCACATTACGCAAGACAATCCGTATCGCTGGAGCGCATGGTTGTATGCTCTTATACAAAGTACAAAAAAGAAAAATAAATGTACTTATTTAATAACTATAAAGAATTCATGAGACGGTTCATATATACTTTTTTCTGTTTTTTGATTCTTGCGAAGTGTTCGTTCGATTCGTAGTATAGGTAACTAAAAAAATGATGGCGGAGGGAGTGATTGTTGATGCTGGAGAGTCGTACGACATCGTCGCTATTATAAGAGGATCATCATCATTATCATCATCATTTTCCTCTCGTTTGTGAAAGTGTTCAAAGAGAAGACGCCTCATAATACGTACGATACCTCGCGTCATTCTATCATCTTGAAGAGTGCACACGAAAAGATCATGCCGAAGAACTGTAATCAAGAACGAAGAAAACTCGATGAGTATAGTAATCATGACGAAGAGAATCCTTTCACAATCCCACGAGTGTTAAGGTTGCCAAGTAAATTGTATTTTAAATTGCGAAAACCGCGTAGCCCATCAACTACACGAGTCAACAAGATTAATATGTAATTCGGGTTGAATCTCGTTGCAGCCATAGAATGCACAGTTGATATCTTCACTGTTCAACCGTGGAAAAGGAAACTTTGAAATCTACATTACCGACAGAGTTGATCTCTCTTACCATTAGCAAGGCGACTGCTATACCGGCACCACCTAGTACTGCTGCATGTTTCTGCATGTGCACCTGCGTACGATTGACGCAGCCTTCCAGATACGTTGTCGTCGCTATCACCGTGTCAGGACCGGTGTTGCAGTTGAAACGCTGTACAAAGAAAAGCATTCCGAATCGTGAAAGCCGAACAATCGTGTGAAAGCGTGAGAGTCACGTGTACTGAAGTCAAATTGTTATGTCCGACATTGATCAGTGTGCATTTACTTCCTCGTGCGGTAAGTACAATTGGCATAATTGATTGTAGGATCTTCGAGCAAACTTCTTGACAATTTCAAATTATCTGAAACAAATGTCAAAGTCCTCCTTACCCGTCCAGGTTCAATCTCGCGACAGCAACTGTCCGGAAGCTGGAGACCATTCCTATGCCAGTCCTGCCAGCTATCGACTCCGCAGCATTGCATCTACAAGGGAGAAAGTTCGAAAGCGGATTTAAATCTCAATAAGAATTTCAGTGTGAATAGCATGTAAAAGTAATACACTTATAGAATTACAATAAGTACTTCGATTATTATTGCTATCATCGCTAAGACTTTCATTATTGGCAATCATTAAAGACTTTATTATTTACCAAGGTCTGGGTGGTATTCCAAGCCGTTCGGATAGATGCATGTCTGTCGTACTGCAGGAGCGAACTCTTCATCTCACGATGCATGGTGTCGACGACTTTTTCACGGAATACGTATCCAAGGACGCCGCCGACGAGCATCGTCACAAATAGCAGGAATACAATAATGAAGTACTAGAAAAAGATGAGCCATTCTTAATATAAAAATTCATCATACCTTATAGGTTTATTTAAGTAATTAATAAATATTCTTACCGTGAGCAGCATGCATTTTATCTCACGGGATGCACCAACGCATCCGAAAAATGCAATAAATGCCACTACAATGCCGCCAACCAGCAGGACGTAAATTGCACCAGACAAAAGATCGTTACCAACCAATTCACCAATGAATGGGACTTTTTCTACCAAGGCCCATATCGCTAGTCCAGCTACGACGACACCACCGATCTGAAAATGACGTCAGTTCATAATTATTTTCAAATGACGTTCTTATACTCGATACGTTAATGACATCAGGCAAGTCGTTTGGAGATCACGTCATTCTACGTAAGTATAGACCGAAGTCGGTCATTCTTAGAAATAGAACTCAAGCGCACAGAACATTTTACCTGCAGCTACTATACTACGGATATCGTGACTATAGTTGGGAACTGGTAATTTAATAAACTTTACAAACACCCTTGAATGATTCAGTCTTTAGAAGAATGTATTACTCATTTTGAATAATACCTTCTCTGAATCAATGGAGGACAATCGTAAAGTACAAATGAAAGATATATGAACTCTCATATAATGTATAAATTCAACTGTTACACAATGGAAAAATATCAATGACGATTGTCGAGCATTGCGTAATTTATTTCCATTTCCTAAAAACGCTACGTGACTTTCGATCGCTGATACTTACGAATATGAGGAAATTAGCGAAAAACAGTGAATATTTCATGCAACGGCCACAGCCGTCTATTTCTGTGCCGTATCCCATGGCGTATTCGTTGATCTGCAACAGAACAATTATTTTATTTTTTTTTTTTAACGCATGGATCAATACAGTACGAAAACGTATGATATCAATTTTATAAAAATTACATATAAAGCGCCACATTCATTAGAGAATAATAACTGATTATTACACATACAGAAAGATTTAACGACACAATTATTATCTTATTTCTAATAATACCGAATATAGTGGATAGCGCATGGTATAACGATTCATTCGTTCGTCGTTTATTATAATTTTTCGAAATAATAAATTTTGTTCGCTACAATACTACTAGAGAGAAAGCAACCATTTGTTCACTAAAGGCACACACTGCGCACTGTAATGAATTCGATTGATTCGTATTCCCTTATTTCCTCTCACTATCACGTATTTTCTTCGAATATAATCCATTGTATACGTTTATGGTTGATAGCCGATAACACCAAGTTTATTTACTTCGTATAATCGTCGACGTTTCGCTTTCGATTCCTGACCCATGGTGGTGGATTGTTTGTGGCGCGAGTTAAGAATTAAATAGAGATAGAACTTGTCTCTAGAACGGTCAAAAGTCTAATGCGAATCGCTTCGTTCTCTGCCTCTCGTTCCTCTGGCACAAAGGCCAGGCTGAATGTAAAAGTGCATATTTTTTGCCATGTGTGTCACAGCATCCCAGGAGAGAGAGAGGATCACGCAGATCACTCTCATTCGGTTCAGTCATTTGCGCGTAGTTCGAACTGCAAGGATTTCGTAATTCGGAAAAGGCATGTTGTCAATATTATCTTACTGCGAATTTTGATTCTTGAGTTTTATTATTTCGCGTACCAAGGACAAATATTATCTGTTCGTAATAATACCTATGTGCCTCATATTCCTAGATTTTATATATACCGCAAAGGCGGCGATCCAAAATTCACTGTCTGTACTACGAGTATAGTCGTGTCTTTCTTTACCTACGTGCAACTGAGTGAGACGCAACCATGCTCGCGTTACTAGCAGTGAATTTCGAAATGTACCCAAAGCGTACACGTAGGTGTTGAATATATTGTGAAAATCGACAGACCGTGTCCATTGTTGTTTCAAAGTAAGTCTTGTAAGCTCAAAACTAGACGTTGCTACTCAAATGGTCATGGCTCGTGGCGCAAACTCGATTGTAATTCGTAACGTTGAGATTCAGTTATTTGGTAATTGGCTTAGTGATGTCACCGTATATTTGTGCACGGCTCGATGGCACCTTCGCAATCGTTCTCAATTCAGAATATCCGGTGCCATTGGTGTTTTTCCAGTTCACCTTCTGACAAGGAAACTATCTTCGGTGTCTCCCTCCGATTTTCTTCATTTCGAGATATATTATTCTTCATCAAAAACCTAAGTAACACGTCTTTTTCTTTATCCGCGGAAAAACGGTTTTAAGGGCTGAAATAAACCCACAAAACTGCGTGTCTTTGCGCTTTTCAAAGAACCTCGTTTACGGGGTGAACTGCCCCTATACATGTGCAAACAAAATTCCATTAAACCCTTAAAGCCCCAGACGCATTCACTAGTAATGTAAATATTCATTGTTTGAAATGTTGTCAAAAATAACTGTATAACATTCATCCGATTAATCTTCATCTTTGCTACACAGGGGCATTCAATGTACTTCACTTTTAAATACTTGATTACTTGTGATCGACGGAAAATTTGAATCAATTCTGTACTAAAGACATGAAAATAGATAAAGGTTAGCTGTACACGATGATTACAACAATTAAACTGACCACAAGCGTTTCGAGTGCTAATTGAAATTGCTAATTTTGGGGAGAGTAAGGTTTTTTCTGGCACATGTTGCGTCAGTTCGTGGATTATTGTAGCAAACAAGAATAAAATTTTAGGTATGTCGGTTGCTTACATTTCACTTGCTTCGATGCATTTAAAAATATTAACTCTCTCAAACGGTATAAGATCATCTCCTGCAATTTTTAAAATAAGATTTGAAACAAAAAGAATTTTTTAATAATTGGAGAAGCAAATTTGACCAAGATAATACGGTTTTAACAGAAATTTGTATAGGGTCAGTTCACTCCATAGAGCAATTTTTCCGCCGATAAAAAAATACATACTACTTAGATGTCGATGAAGAATAACATATTTCGAAATAATAAAACCGGAGGGGGACACCGAAAACGGTTTCCTTATGAGTTAGCTATTATCACAATTTTTGTAGACGTCATTCCGAAATGCTTTTAGAGGAAGTTTCTTTTGCATTTTTATTGCCCTGTCAACGTTTCTCAATGAGGAGGATCGCTATGGCAATAGGTGTTACACGTTTTGCAAACCGTTTTAATGATTCCATTGCTATGATGTCAGCAATATCCATTAACCTTCATATACGTACTACTGCACAATTCAAAGCTCCATTACGGTCAGTGTTGTTGGACTTAATGTGTAGAAGCGACTTATACGAAATAATACTAGCGGCCTACTTCCTTCATTTCGTCTATTAACTGTAATTCTCCCATTTAGTGAAACTTCAAACTTCCAGTATCCACCTGTCCCAAGGACGTTCACGCTAACCTTGGACGCAATACGCAGGATAATTGACGTGAGGACAGTTCTTAGATGAAAATCAAAAGAAATTTTCTAGTACAGTGCGCTCTATCCTTGCACCATTTTCACATGCGGCTAACCACGTCGTCCTCGGATAGGTAAGACAAAAAATTAGTAAAAGACCAGGCAACAATACATTAACGAATTACAGGAAATGAGATAAATCTATACGGATGAAGTAACAATTTTTAACGGATACAGGAAGTTCGCAGAAAACCTGAGGTGTTTTTCGACGCTTGATTTTGTCAATTTTAAAAAAGTATTATGTATTGAAAGGATAAGTGTTTTACTTTGTAAAATTTTATTGCGTACTGAGTACTCTTCGCTTCCTCTTGAAGAAACCTCGACTCGTGCTTATGCGACACCATAACCTGCTTTATAACAAATGCTCCAGTATTCTTGCGAGATAGGCATTGTTCTCATATATTAAAACAATCCATCTATTCGTCGCGATGTAGACCACCACAACTAATGTCTGGAAAATGTGTGTCAGAAACATAGGTATATTGACATCGTTTTGGATGATCGCAGATGTAAACGGATTCACGACGAACAACGCCACGCCCAGACAGTTCGTTTTTTTCATTAACTTATAAAGTAGCCCTGTCGTACCGTCCCGAGCGACCGTTATATTTGAAAAATTTATTCTCATACGTTTAGGCAGGTTTGAATATGTCCTATAAGAAATTACCACATACTATATTCACTCTAACCTATTTATATGAGATCCGTTAACAGTCATGCGTATGCACGTGTGAATTTTTCCAACATCCTTTGCGTGCGTTTTAAAGTATGGCAGCCGTGCTTCCTATCTAGATGATCATTTACCATTTGGAAAGGGCTTGTTACCGACAGAGCAAACCTTTGAGGAATTAATTTCCCGTAAGTAGGTCAGCTTGCTATTGTTATTTTAGTTCAAGACTCTGCAGGACTCTTTTGTGTCAACGCTCAAATGTTTAACTGAATCCTCTTATTCTTTCATAGAATGAGAAAGGATCTGGCGCGATTAATGTGAAACCAAAGGGACGTCTATTTATGGTAAAGGAGGCTAATTATTATTGTCTGCAAGTTCTGCAGTGAGGTTGGCATTTGATTTTATGGTATTCTACGTTTTTTTTTTCGTTGCGTTTCGTTGGCAGCTATAGTATGCGCTACGTCAACATATGCTATACCATATACCACATAATTTTACCTATATATGTATATGCACGTAGCATTTAACGTATTCGACTTTCCAGGTGAGTTTCGAAAGAAGGCAGTACTGAAAAAGAAGCTATAGCTACATGTGAACGCCTAAGACTAGATAGCATGAAGAGTGAAGAGGAAGGAACAGGAAAGTTGAGAGGAACGTATAAAGGAGTTGCTGAAGTATATATCAAAGAGAAGAGAAGAGAAGGGAGGAACTGCGTGGAAAGGAGAAGAGAAGAGAAGGGCTCATTTCGAATACGAAAGTTACACAAGGCGAGGTCATCAGGTTTTACTGGTAGCGTCACCGCGATCCTCGTACTACGCGTTTGCTTACGTACAATCGTAAATATTAGAGTTACGTTAATGCGCATTTTCAAACAATATATCTTGGCTTTACAATTTACTTGGCTAAACGCCAGACTACGCCCTCGAATTCGGCCAATTCCACGTATATTAATTTTTAATATTATATTTAGTATATGGGAGAACGATTTGATTCGGTTTCATGTAAATTATTACAAAAGAATTGCATTTATCCGACTTATTTCTTTCTATTATCCAGTATTATTCACTATATTTACTTTTCTGTACAAAAAACATTCCGCAATTCTCAACTCCTACGCTTACTCTGGAATAGTAAACACAACGTAAAGATGTAACATCATCTCTCAGGGCGTTTTCTAGAAACTCCAACTAAACCGGTTGCTTCTTTCTTCTTAGAAATATGATCTAATCAACGCATTATTTGCCTTCAATTCGGCGAATGTTACATATGTTTAAGAGATACGCATACTCTATATACTCTGCCAACAAAAATCTATATTCAGAAAAAATATGTCGTTTGAAGAAAAATCTTCAAATTCACGTTAGCTCTTTTTAATAATGACAATTGATATTTATAAATATCACACTTACCTTATATGCAGCAATTCAAAAGTATTTTCAATTATAATATAAACTATTGTTTATAGCACCACACTATTCCAGGATCCCACCTCGGGATGTCGTATGATGGATGCAGGAATACTGGTCGGTCCCTTGATTGTTCACGGACCGTTCGACTAAAACTGAAACGGAAAACAGCTTTCGTTCTTCGAGCCAGTCGACAGGCAAGTCTATACGGGTGCACTTAACTCATAACTTGGTATACTGTGGGTTTCAGCGAGAACGTATGCTATAGCAGTATAGTAAAGTCAGTAGAGTTCTTCAGGTACCGCATTATACTAACAGGCCTGACAAACGTATACTCCAAGGAACCAAAAGTGGGGAGAGGCTCTGTGCCAGCAGCAGGAAAAAAATGAATCATTTACCAATGTGCTGCATACCAATCACCGAGTTATTTCTCCAAGCAATCGATATTCCTTGCATAAATATTGTAATCTCAAAGGCGACAGTATTTTCCAAAATTAACCACTTTATTTTAAAATCGAAAATAGAGACTTTCTAAATTGACCAGTATGTTCACTAACCAATATGTATATTATATAATATTTTATATCAACCTATTTTCCATGTAACTAAAACTGTCTGAAGACATAAGTGTCTGTTAATTTGACATCTGTCAATATCTCTTATGTTGCTAGTACCCCTAGCTGTCAAAGGGACAGCTAATTTACACACGTCACCCGAATAATCAGCATTGCGAAAAACCGACAGCAATTATGTATTTCGTTATGAAAGGAAACTAGAGAAAATTTTGTTAAATACAATATACATATGCATGTAATATTTTTGATATTAATAATGCAGCAATTTATTAAGGCATTACTTATCGCTCTTTAAAGTAAAATCCTTTTTTTTCTCTTTTACAAATGTGTAGTGATTAGGAAATGTATGTAAATTGTTTCATAGCTTTATTTATTAGATACGTACTGGACACAGGCAGTTCAACGAGGCTAAAATTATTGTAATATCTGTGTAATTCACGCTTGTCTATTCCACGTGGGTTGAGCATTGTGGTGCAGTTATGAAGTCAGCACTAAAGTTAGTTATCGACCTTCATATAATTAAATCTAGTTTAACCTTCCAAATTGTGGACGAAAAGTGTGATAATTTAATTGATATCAGTACGTAAAAATAGCATCACGTAAACATGTAATCTTTCAGTAAAATTATTGTCACGTTGTATGAGTGCTATAGTAAATTATGATATAAGCATATTCAGCCTAAATAAGTATGATCGCCGAACAATTACATGGCAAAGTCAATTTCATTGTTTTATGCAAGTCATGAAAGAAAATGGCGATTCTATAAATATGGAGCGCAACTTCAATTTATTCTGCAAACTTTCTCCAGTATTACAGTGGAAACAGGATTAAAGCATTACATGAAAGTATAAGGTATAGGAATAACTTCCGCACAGAGAAAACGAGTGAAGGACCACACATGGTAGTCGAGAATAAATTACAACCTGCCGTAAAAATATTAACAATAAAAAAGAAGGGATAGGATACAAGTGTAAAATAGTCCGATAGAAAGACTGACTCTTAAAAGGAATGAAAGTCCGAGCTGAAATACCCCTTGTATGTATGTACACTCAGGACATCATTCCGCTTGGGCATTATTCAACAAGTGCTGCAATGTTATCGTAGAGATATATTGGGAGGTTACTGCCAAGGGGAGATAAAGCCGAGGATCGAAAGAAAAATATGAAATCGAGGATACAATCTCTAGTGTTATTTGCACGAATTCCGATTCTTCGTTTTCACAATTGATCGGACATGATTCACCTTCCCAGAATCTTAAATTAGGAACTCGATTACTTCAAAAGTCAATTTATAGTGTTAAAAATATACCACCCTAAACTCCGTTAATGACAAGTTGTCGTTGACTGAATAACGCGCGAAGTGTTATATTTAGATGAATGGTTGGACAATACCGGCGGCTAAGTGACATCGCGGAAAAGGAACAACAATCGAGATGTGTCTATAATATGTAACGTGAATGTGTAGTATAAAGTACAATACAAACGCATGAGTCAAGAAACGCGACACAATGAAAAAGATATTTTCCTAAAATTACATTATACATATTCTATTTGTATTCATGCTAGTTTCAATGGCACGGCCTACTGTCCTACTATCTTGCGAATCGCAATGTCACACTACGAATTGCAGGTGTCACGATGAAGAAACCCCGGATAGTGAATCTTGAACCGATGTGAAGTCAGCTTAAAATTCGACATTCAAAATTCAATTGAAATATACGGACTGTTGGTTTGTAAAGAAACAATAGTAGATAAAGACTGCAAATAGTACGTGAAGATTTATTTGATAATTTTCAAGGATGATACTCAATACAATACATGCAGAAGTATAGTGTTTATTGCCGGTATGAATCGAGCCTTAAAGCTCTAGCCCGGTCGTTCAAGATGGTCGCTAGAGAATTAAGATCCGATAGGTGCGGTTCGTTCATTCTTTTATGAAAATTGTATATGTATAGTGTCTTTAATAATTGAATCTTACCAGTGAGCTAAGAATAGGATACTTACTTTTGTGGTTATATTAATAATTTATTTCTACTTTATGAGAATGATTTATAATTTGTTAGCTCGTAAATGTTTATGCGCAGGTGAATACTCGACGTGTAGATGAGATCAAACGTTTCTGTACAAGGAGACAGGTAAGAACGGTTAATTGAAACTGTTCATTCATTGTATGGCAAAGTCATGACAGTCAATACCATGGAGAAGCTGCAGGAGCAGGGCTGGTGAGCATATTCATAAATTTATTATGAAATGTGGAGCTATCAAAATTTTTGAATATTAACGTTGTTATTATTATAACCTCAGGTACCTCACTGAACATGGATATAATGTTATCAGCGATTCTGGAAGTATCCTTGACGTACAAAGAATTATAAAACGCGCAATTGATGTTAGTATTTAGTTTTTTAACTGTATTTTTATGTCTGTGCATGATGCTTGGTACAATGTTTGCTTGTAGTTTGATTTGAGGGAAATTGGGAGTGGACAGGGAGACCTCAATCAGGGTAATCTAGTGTTGCAAATACAGAAGCTACGTAATGTGGCAGCTCCAAAATGTAACGAAGAATCTCGTGCTGCACCACGTATGCTAAGGCTCTCACTAACGGATGGGAAAAATAATATTCAAGCTGTCGAAGTTGAACATATTTCATCTGTTAGGTATGCAGTATCTGTGTGAATGTAATCTTGTTATTTGACATGTTATTTCTTTTAGCTTAAACACGCCACCTGGTACAAAGTTATTAATAAGAGGTGGGAATTTATTACTGTCGCATGGAATTATCCTATTGAAGTCCTTTAATATAGCAACTATACTTGGAGGAAAGGTACCTAATTTGTTAGAGAAATGGGAGTTGAACAAGGTATGTACAGTATAGCAAATAACAAATTCAAAATTTGTATTAATAATAAAGAATTGTTTGATATGATATTCTTTCCACATAACATTCGTCTAATGATTACAGAAATTGGCATTACACACAAGGGTAAGATCAATGGATGAGGGTGGTCCACCTTCATGGATACCATTTGGCAAGAAAATTGTAAAGCTCACAGAACAAGATAAAAATTTCAAAGCTCTTGCTGATAAAGAAAAAGCAACTAAAGAGGATGAATTTGAGGCACAGCGAAAGGATGCAATTGCAGAAGCTGCTAAACAGGGTAGTAAAAAAGTTTTTGGTGGTGGAAACAAACAGGTACCTAGTAGAAAGTAAAATTTATATTTGCTTGGAACTAATTGACTAGTTAACTAATATAAAGAATAAATTATTATGTTAATTCAGCTATTGGATCACACTGTACAGAGGATAGTTGATCAAGGTTTCTCAATAGAACAAGCAGAATATGCTTTAAGGATAAACCGTAATAATGTTGACAGAGCATTGAAGACTTTACAGCGAAATGACAACAAACATGGAAAGTAAGATTTTTATATCATGAATATTTATATTAACTACAAATTAAGTTTTCTTTAACAAACACCATAATTTAAAAGCAGTAATGCTCGAGAAACACGAGAACCTCGCGAATCTCGTGAACCACGTGAAACTCGTGGCAAGCGGTTTGAAAAGAAGATTCAAGAAGATGGAAAACCAAGTAGTGGCAAGGTCTCCCTCTTCGATTTCCTAGAAGATAAACTTCCAACTCAAACGGATACAGTAGAAGAGACTAATCCACAGCAGTTCAACAATACTCAAAGCAAGGAAAGATCTGATAATAATTTCGAACGATATGACATGAGAAGTATCGATCACTCTCAAGCAGGAAAAGGTGGAAGGTATATACTTTCACATTAACTTAGAATACCATTGGAAACAATCGTCCACTTATTTATTTTTTATATCAGGGCCCAACGTGGTGGCCGTGGATATCAGCCGCAGCCAAGGTATAACGATGACAGTAAATCAGCGAAACGTACCAATAATGGTAGCTACGACACGTATCAATATTCAGCACATAGTGGTGGCAATATGCAACAAAGTAAGCCACCACGATTTCAAAGAAGTCAAGATAATCAAAATGTGTATCAGCCAGATGGTGGTTATAAGGGATCCTATAACAAGAACGATCATAGAAACTCGTTCGCGCGTTCGCGTGCTGACAATGCCAGTAATGTTAGTGAAAGTGGAAGTGCAAGCGGATATAATAGACATCAACAAGATCACCATGAAGGCCAATCTGCAAACGGTAACAGGAACCATAGTCAAGTTGATGATACCAGGAATAGACACAGTTATGATGCATCTTATGGCAAGCAAAACCGAGCACAAGACGGAGTTCATAAATCGTTTCAACCAAATTCAATTGAGAAAAATTACAAGAGTCAGCTAAACAGGCATCAGCCACTTCCGGCATATGATAGTAATCACGGTGGAAGTCGAGGTACTGGTGGTTTTAATGAACAGAAGAAAGATCATACTTTTGGTAATTCACGTACTGCTAATAATACATCTGGTGGTACGTGGTTTTGGCAAATTGGTGACAAGTGTATGGCTAAATACTGGGAAGATAATAGGGTACATAATGTTATACTGAATGCTGAATTATCGTTTACCATAATATTTTTGAGGTCAATGTTAAGTAATGTTTTTATATTTACAGTATTATAATGCGGAAGTGACTGCTGTCTCTGAGAGAACATGCGTTGTACAGTTCAAGGACTTTAATAACTACGAAGAAGTCCTCCAGGTGGATTGTATACCAATAACAGAAGACGTCTGCTTGGTGCGACTTAATTTACAGTTTTAGTTAATAGATGTGTATATTGAACTGATTAATTAATTAAAAAATTAAATTCTAGGATGGTCACGTAGGACGAGGATACAATCAAGATTCTAGACGCCAGGATCAACGTCCAGGAAATCGACAGCGCTATGATCAGAGTCACAATCATATAACTGGTAAATACCTTATTAAAACATTAACTGTCTGCAAAGATGGGTCTTTGCGCCATGCCGATAAGCGAGTAGGAGCAATCAATGTCTTTAAAAAATATAAGAAATTAAATTAAACTATTTAATTCCTATTATGTGCAACAGGTATGGAATTCCGAAGAGGTGGTGGCGGTGGCGCTGGAGGAGGCCCTGGTGGTAAAGGAGGTTTCAATAAACGTAGAGGTCCACAACGTAGTGCACAACCAATTTATCAGCCACCAGCACAACGTGGTGGTGCATCATCATCAGGAGGAGGCCAACACAATAATCCTACACTTTAACACAATGACAATAGTCCTTTTAGCTAATAAAATTTCGATTCGGACGCGAACATTAACATAGTCGCTGATCAAAGGTACACAGAAGACTGACAGCCAACTCTGACAGCTGTTAATTGTCATGCTATGACCAGAAACTTTGTTTCTATTAAGTCATCTCGGCCAGAATACTAATAATAAAATATACAAAAATAAAAACAGTGACGCGTCTCGTATGCAGTTATCCGCATAGTGAAATTATACGGATTCCGAACGAAATCTTCATTGTAAGATAACGACAGTTCTTTGAGCACTACAAAGCGTTTTTATTGTATGTAGGAAGAAGAGATAGCGCCCTGGCGTCGAAACCTGTACCTTGTCTACCTTCATAGAATAGTAATAATGAACTTTGTAATATTTAAAATGAAGTGTTCTCATTAACGAAAGTTAAGCGATACGCTTTACATTCGTAAATCTGCCATAGCAGCGCTATGCGGTGTCTCGATTCTAGATGCTACTTTTGTGCTAAAGTCGAGGAGGATGCATGTACGTAACAAAATAATGTCTTAATTACTTATTAGCCTTCTCATGATCCATTTTATCGGGTTAGTCAGATTCTCGAATTTTGAGGAGGCCACGGTTAGTTTGATTCCTCTTTTTTGTATACGGCAGCAGCAGCGTTGCACAGGGTGCTCAAGGCGCTTGCCATAATCATTTGTGTTGTACTATATTGTATTTGACAAATCTTATTACATTGAATGGATGTCACACAAAACGTATATTAAACGGAACCACTCGTTTCTTAAATACTAATTAGAGTTTTGATGTATTTTTTGTTCCTAACTATTGCCTCATGCTTATATTCCAAAAAATAATATTAAGAAGATTGTTACTGATTACAAAAAGTGCTATGGAATCATATTAGATACACCATATTTGTATTATATGTATATATATTATAGTGATTTTCATTTCTTTTTAACTGCATTTTTGAGTGTATACGCGTTGCAGCGTTGTGATTGGCGTGGTTTTTCAGATTTCAAGCATTTCTGGCCCTCTGGCGTTGATGCAACATACATGCATGTTGTATTGACGTTTAGGCATGGCGGGATAGTCATGTCGTTTGCTTTTATGAATTTAATAATTCATTTTAGCCGCTTTATCGGTATTCAGATAAGTTTTATGTAAGGGGAATTGTACACTCCGTAGCCTCGGATTTTAATAGTGCTCTCTCGAAGCGCAAGCTATTGTAATGCCGCCGCTCTCGGGAGGATTCGGTGAACAGATTGAGGTTACTATTTTAAATTTCAATGCGTGATTTCATCGTTCCAAATTGTCTAGTTTACGATTGCGCCTTTTTCCTTTCAGGATTACGAAGTACTGAATTTACTTGGAAAGGGTGGATTTGCCAGTGTTTACAGAGCAAAATGTCTTCGAAGTGGAATAGAAGTGGCGATCAAAATGGTAAATTGATGCTTCTTAAGGATGGAGCATCACCCACTTGTTGCTCCAAATGCATGTGCAGTTATTAAGACTTTTTTTATTTTAATAGATTATTATAATATATAAATGTTCCGTATCGTACGATTATTGCACGGAATTAATGTATAATTTAATTGAAAATATTTAGATCGACAAAAAACTCATGAAAGCTGCTGGGATGGTGGGACGCGTTCATCAGGAAGTCGCTATTCATTCTCGTTTGAAACATCCAGCTGTATTAGAATTATATACTTTCTTCGAAGATACTAATTATGTCTATTTGGTATTGGAACTGTGTCACAATGGTGAGCTGCAGCGGTTTCTCAAAATGCAGAAATCCCGTACTCTATCTGAAGAGCACGGTGCGTTGACAATTAAATTTATTTTTTGATACCTAGTTCATTAACTACAGTTGCATTTTTTAAACAATTTCATCTTGTAATTACAGCTGGCCGTATCATTAGACAAGTTGTACAAGGCTTATTGTATTTACACTCACATCAAATACTTCACAGGGATATGTCCCTTTCAAACTTATTATTAACTAGAGATATGCAGGTGGTAAGTATGACAGCTTCTAGATAACAAAGTACAATAGCTGTACAAACTTTTATTTTTTTCAGAAAATAGCAGATTTTGGTTTAGCCACACAATTAACAAGACCTGATGAAAAACATTTGACTATGTGCGGCACACCAAACTATATTTCTCCTGAGGTATACCATAATATTTCCATAAAAGAAAAAAAAACGTTTTCCAGAACCTTTAAATTTTCGTACTACGCAGGTTGCAACAAGATCCTCTCACGGATTGGAGGCGGATGTGTGGAGTTTGGGATGCATGCTATACACTCTTCTAGTGGGCAAACCACCCTTCGACACAGATGCTGTTAAAAGTACATTGACACGAGTAGTCATGGCTGATTATGTGATGCCATCACACTTGTCCGAGAATGCAAAGGATCTTATTGATAGATTATTGAAAAAGAATCCACGTGATCGCATTCAATTGAGAGACATTTCAAAGCATCCATTCGTTGTAACACTGGAGAGATCACGATCAGTAAAGGTATGATTACGAACAATAACTTCTTCGTTCAACAAACAATAAAAAGATAAAGAGAAACATTCTCTTTCAGGGAAAATCTGGTATGGCCAGAGGATTGTCAAGTGTAGATGGCATGACGGATTCCGGATTAGGGCGAACATTGTCGTCCTGTGGAAAGGGGCGAATTCGCTCACGTTCCGAAGAGAGAATGTCCACAGTTCATGTATTGACAAATGTTATTGGTCCCACAGTCAGTGCCAGGAGTGATCCTTACTCTGAATCCGTAACAAGATCGCACTCTTCCCATAGAGAAAAACCACCGAATTACTACCCTAATGAAAATTCCGTATTGGCTGGAATTCCTCAACCTTTACGAAGTAAAGTGTTCTCGCAGTGCGAGCAGCACAGCGGCTATGCTGTACACGAAGACGAGGATAGGCATAGAAGTCAACGACAACATCCACGAGAGCGCGCTAATGATAACGATATCGAATCCAGTGACACCGGAAACAAACTTTCGGTACCACCTTTGAATTCTGAAAGACTTCAGCCTACAAGACATCGCACTAAGAATGCAGTTCTTACTATAATGGATAACGGAGAAATCTGCATTGAATTTATTAAGAAGCGAAATGGAGGTGTATGTATTTGATTTTCTTATCTAATATATTAGGCAATAATTTAATTGACTTTGAAATTTTAAATATAGGAGAGGATAGGTGAAGTCTGTCGCATATCCGGTGACGGTTTGAGAATAGTTCTCTATCGACCTGCAGACAGTACTGAAGTAGGTTCACAACCACTTGCACTTCCTTCGCGTGGTGCTGATAGCATTCACTCGTACGAGAGTCTTCCTCAGCGTCATCATCGCAAATACTTGTATGCTGCACGGTTTGTTAAACTTGTCAGAGCCAAAACACCAAAACTTACTCTTTACACGGTACGCGCCAAGTGTCTGTACATGGAAAACGGACCACAGCCTGATTGTGAAATGCACTTCTATGATGGAGTAAAGGTATCTAACAATATAGTTAATTGCTTCATTCATATTAAAACATTGAAAATGTGTATAAAATATGTATTATAGCTCGTCCGCGTAGATGGTGTTGTCAGGATAACGGAAAGGGACGGTGCACCAGCATATGTGGAAGGTGAATTCCCATCCGATCTGGAGGAATATCATGAACATTATTCAGAGTGTTATCAACGGTGCTTGCTACTGGATTCCACGTTAACATCCTTGGGGGTTGCTACAGGATATTCTTGTTTCCCTGCGATAATCGGACGAAGACCTACCTCGGCTTTGAATGATACACCCACCATACAAGGGAAAGAAAACGTTTCCCGGGGTAATCCTAGTCCACCTGTAGTGAGTATCCTGGGTTTCCAGTACAAAGAAAATGATATAAATTGTTATGGAATGGTATCACTGTTATCTTTTTATTCTTTCAGATGCCTTCATTTGAAGCTACTTGCTCTGTTGTCTCCACAGTAGCGTCGCATTCCAGGAGATTAAATTCCGTTCGCATTTCTAGCTGTAATACCAATAAAGTAACAGTTCCTGGAGTCGGAGTGGCTAGTCATCTTCCTTCTGGTGATGTTCGTGTCGATTACAAGGATGGCACAACACTCACAGTAAGTTACTTTATATGAATTTACACGAATTTTTTGCATATCATTTTGGGATACATTATTACAGATAAGCCCTCAGAGTTCGGGTGGTGGAATTATGTTTGAAAGCTCTAATGGTGTGACGAAGTATAATCAGAATTATCAACAAAATTCTGAAGTGCCATACATAGTGAGAGAAAAGCTACGACATCTACCGACTGTTATTAAGTATCTCGTACAACCTAAAACTAAGAATATACGATAGTCTTAAAACTGGCACTGTCACAGCCGAATATTCCTGTACAGTAATTTTAATCTGTCCCAATGATGCTAATGACAAGAACAGAAAGCATTTATAGGTATACATTTATTAGATTTATAACGGTATGTGGAATTATAGAGTAAATTATTTTCTATAAGTACAATAAAGGGATACCTATGATACTTGTTGTTCACTGAACTTTTATCAATGATAAGTTGTACTATTAAATCGTTTTTATAAACTTTAATTCGACTCAATAAAGTGATCATTTTTAAATATTGTTTTACCTTATTGAAGATTCGCTAAAGTGCTGTCATCTCATATGTGACATCCATAAAAAATTAGACAAATTGCCAAACAATGGAAATGATATAAGCCCTTTAGACTGTTACCTTCTGATTAATTGTCGCTAAGGAAATGACGTCAAAGTGCATGATGCGTGGCAAATAATCAGTGCATTAATAGTCCTACGATTCTCTGCAGGGAGCGGTTCAAGCTCTTTGACTCAACTGAAAAGGCCAATGACGCCGCCATATTGTTATGAGAGTGAATCTCAAAAGCGAAGCATCCGTTGTTGACATTTGTAATTCAGGTCATTTCGATAACATATTTTTTGTAAGTGCTTACATTAGGTCACTCTGACATTTGTTCCTATGAAGTAATTGAAGAGGATATAAATTTTTCTCCGTGAATGGATGAGTTTAAAATTCTGTAAAACAATCTGGCATGTTAGGGCGTAGTATTCTGGAAAGTGAGCAAGTAAGCAACGAGCACAGTGACGTGTTAGTGATTAAGCTGTAAAGGCGTGTGGGATGTCACTTGACAATCGACCAACTTATGCTCAATTAGTTCATAATTAAAGGATTCCGGTCGAGAGTTCTCGGACAACGGACTAGGAACTAAGACTGACTCTCTAACCTCATACAATGGGTAAGTCACTATCTAATCAAGTTTAGTTCCTAATAGTTTATCAATAGATAAGACCATGTACTTGTGTGGGAGATGCCCGATACATCATTATCAACATTATTTTACGTCATCTGTGCACTGATTTCGACATCCCCCGTTTCAATCGTGATAAAAATCATCTGAAACTTCGTCGATATTCTTCGTTCTGCTAATCTTATCTTAACCTGTGAAAACGAATTAGTCACGCATAACTCATCAGTCCTATTAGTACAGTGTTTCCTGTTCACCTTGCATATTTGTCATATCTGACATGGCCAGGCATGGTCGGTTTGGGCGCCCATCCGATGAAGTTACCACAGTAGTTCCTTTGCGAAAGAAGTTTAAAAGTAATATTAGTATCGATAGATTTTCTCATATTAATATCTATGATGATTATGTAGAAGATAATTCATACAGTAAGTTTCTGGGAGATCATGTAATCATTTTCCTTATATTGACTTTTAATGTTGAAAGGTACCTCTTTAGAACTTGAACAATTTTTTTCATATTTTGTACTTTTTGGATACTTTAGCATTAATTGACTATTTTTTTATTTTTTCAGGGAATGTGTGCAATGATTGTATGGCCAGAGTGCCATATGCAACTCTCATAGCTACTATAATGTGTTGTCTAGGAGTGGGAATATTTTGTGGCACCATGTACAGAGGTGCTACTCTCTCTGCTTTAATGATGGATCAGGTATGATAAATATTTAACTTTTTCATATCGAGTATAGAATACACTGTAATATTACTATTTATTGCCCATCTACTAAGGTCTTTCATTTACGTCTGGGGTGGCTGGAAGCAGTGCAACTGGTTTTTGCTACTGTGGGTGCAAGTATGGCTGCTCTCGGTTTTATGATTCTATGTGTTGGATGTCTAGCCACAGGAGCCACGAGACACAAAGTCTACCGGGCTTGGAGATCACGCGTTGGCGGTCGCATTTCTTGTGCTGTTGTAAGTTCTCTATTACTTTCCATATTGAAAACCATAAAGGCGTAGAAATAACAATATGAATATTCTTTTAGTTTATGACGATAACTTATGTACTCCAACTTGGCTGGCTTCTAATATTTGCTTTCCTGGTAATTACTACACTAATATTCACTGTCTTCTGGGGATTGTGCAGTAATCCACGAGTGCAATCTCTTGACCAGTGCATTGACTTTACTCAATTTGGTATGTTTTCAATTGTTATATCTATAATCGCACATCTCAAGTTGCAATTCTCATTAATGTACATTTTGGTCATTTTCTCTTCCAAAAGATTTCATGTTCCCTAACAACACTAGAGTTGAGGATATGAAAGTCTGCGGGTCGCAGGAGGTAAAATTATTCTGCAAGGATTATGTAGAGAAAGCTGAGGTGATGTTCATCCTGGCAACAGTGGCTGCCATGCTGGTCGTTCTCAGTTTAGTGCATTATCTGATGTGCCTTTCAGCGAATTACGCGCATATCCGTGACCACGAAAAATTCCAAGAGTTACAAGAACTCCAGTATCTTCAAGATCCGGGCGAACCTGATACCCCTCATTCGGGAATGGGTTCCTTGGGATCGCATCATCGTGCCAAGGATAGATTTTAGGACACAGCCCGTGAGATCTTCTCTATGAATCCACTGTGAGCTTTTCACGATTATGAAATTGCTCCTTCCTTGATTGATCATTTCCTCACTTACTCATGTTGTTAAATGTTATACAGAATGTATCTCGTCAACCGGATATTTTTCAGAGCATAAAATCCTAGTTAGGCGTTGAGTAAAAAAAGTATTTACTAGCCATTCTCCAGGATCAAACAATTCTTGAGTTTTCCTGGTTAACTTTTTTTTATTCAGCTACTCATTAAGGAGAGCACACTCTGAAGTATAATCGGTATTCAGGTACACCTGTAATATTCACCGACCACTAACAATCGCAGTGATTCATCGAAGAGGATCTTGCGGGAACATTATTAATGCCGTCCAGTTATTCACGAGTATCTTAACTGTTTACTGTATCATCAAATATATAAGTGTAAGCGCTACCGAAAGTTGATAAGCACGATCAACTTTATTAGCGCCTAAGTTTCATTTTTCGTTTAGCGTTAGGATTTATATAATCGGATATCAATCCACGAGGCAATTTTATCTAGAAATAAGAATATTCAATGCATTGCCTTCGCCAGGAGGCGGCCTTGGTCAAACGCAACCCTATTTAATTATCTTGATGTTATAAACGTGTACGCGCACAGAAAATTTTGGGCACTGCGTGAGACATTGCAAATCCACTGGGGTTTTATGTACAAAACATATGTGCTGTGTTGTTGTCTGATGGTTTTCATCGGAAGTATCTCGCCGTTTATATTTTTTGACATTACGTACCGGTCGCTAAGCATCTTGCTGGAATCATGATACAAATAGAGGAGCTACAGTCACAACGCAACATTAGCTCCATATTGAGGGGCCATCTTTTTACGAACAGAAACATAAATAAGTCCTCTCAAAGTAAAACTGGTGTCGACGTGAACGTGACGTCATTGGTATCTGCGCGATCTTAATCAAAATACGATCGCTAGTGGCTATACCTCGTCTATTTCCATCATGACAGGAATGAACGTAGAGAAAAAAATTCGAGTAATAATAATCACATCTGCCGAACGAATTATCCTTCTGTATGGTAAGTAGTTGTAATTCGTTTTCGATCGCGGCAACTTCAGGTGTCCTACTTGGAATAGGACATACAGTACATTATATCTTGACTAGAAAGTGTGGGTGATAGTTTATTTCGTTCATTTTTGTCTTACATTCAACGAGATATCGTTGCTATAGCAACGATGAGGGTTCCTTTTCAAAGGATGAGATTATAATAAGAAATCTTTATTTTTAATGCGCACTCGAATTTTAGCTCAAAGTATCTTTCGTTGTTGCGTGAATTTCTGTCCCTCTTTTTCTATTGTTCAGTGAACGATGTAATCATCTTTTACTTTTTTTTTTATCCGTACCTTACAAAATGTAGCTCATACATACATATCACGTAGTAGCATTTTATGAATATTAAATTTAAGTTCAAGAATTTTTAAAAGTCGCATGACCGTGTGGGTTATTAGGAATAAGGAAAAGTATAGCGTTTTTATAAACATATCATCGAATTTATGATGAATAGGTATGGCAATGAATTTAGGCACAATGCAGATTAAACAAAATTTTGACCAGTGACGCAGAAATTTTTAAAGTGTGCCAAACCATATTGACTTTTGAAATAAGTTCTTTAGCATTTCTTTTTTTACAATAATAATTTTATTCTCATTATTTTTATCCTACTAACAAAAGTATCTGTAATCAGCAATTGCACGTTTACAATAAAACAATACGTCCTTTATTATCAATTCGATTTGATTCATTCATTGAGAAGTTATAAGCATTCGTTTTTATAATATATACAGATTAATAGCTATATAGACAGTTTTTACCAATTTTTACAAAATTAGACAATGAAGGCAAAGCGATGTATGAATATAAACTGTTAAAACAACGTAACGACTGATACTGTTTTGCAAGCGTATAAGTTCCGTTGCAAATCGCAAGAGTAAACACACTTTTACCGCGCTATATACAGTGATCGATATTTTTTACAACTGTTTGACCGTTGAAATCTTTAGTCGTCATCCAATTGAAAATCTAAATCGAAGTCCAATTCAACAACTTCTTGTATCGTGTTGATGAACGTGTACCGGGAAAAAATCATATATAATTTTCTGAACCAAACATATTGTGACTTATGAGCTGCCATTGCTTCCTAAAACAATAGTATTCGAAATTTTTCATTGTTTATTAATTTTACATTCAGTGACACTTACTTTTATTATTCGCCTTTGGTTATAATCGACGAAGTACCAATAAGAGCCAGACAACAGACTGATTGGCAAATCCAATAGCTGAGCGTACTTTCTAACAATGTTTACAGACTCCAATATATACAGCTTGCAATCTAAAAGCCATAAACAATTATTTAAATAATTCGTAGATAAAATGAGTATTAATGAAAAATACTAACAAGATGGCACCCTCTTCTCCATATACATGGAAGCAAATGCGTAAAAGAGCGAAATATGATTCTTATGTCCGCTTACGCCAAATTTATCAAAAGTTAACACCGCATTTATTTTATAAGTTTCTATAAAATTTAACATTATTTTTGATACTTCTGTTTCTGGCCAAATCATTGTAGGATCATCAGGTAATTCTGGATTCCTGCAAAGGGAAAAAAAAAGTGAACAAAAATTAATCTGAAAAAGTAATCCTGCGCGCATTAATTTGCGCCATTTTATAGATATAAGATGAATTTACTCTCACATTATAATGGTGACATTGCCCTCAGGAATGCCAAGAATTTTTGCACAGTCCCATAGCTCCTCTTTTCTTTGCTTGTTACCACCTGTTAATAAAAAAATCGTTAATCTTTATTAATAAATTTTACACGTAAGAATAAATAATAGAAATATCAATGTAATTCATAGGTTATGCTTACCCGTAGTCAAACAGAGAATATAAATCTGGCTGATATTATCTCTGACGATGTTACATATCGTAGGGCCAAAGAACATAACTTCGTCGTCCGGATGTGCCGTCACCAATAATATCCTGGATGGTGGACCAGGTATTTGCCATGGTCTGTGATTCGTATTTTTTAATAAAAAGTATAGAAAAACGCAAACGCACAAATAAGCGCTCACAGCTATCACGATCTGCCATGAAATTTCTTTAGCGTACCAGCACCACCACCATGCAATTTCATTGACATAAGTATTTAGATCCAGCATTTTTGCAGAAGAAATATTATTATTTTAATCACACATTCTTAGATACTTTTACTATAATTTCTATACTGTTACTCAGAATTAGATCTTGATTAAAGTATGAGGTTATGTCATGTCTTGATAAGGAAAGTACGGCGCCATTGCTCGAACAATCTGGGCCCTTTACGCCCGCAGTCCTCTTCCACAAAGAATTTATTCTCTTTAATGTCTTTTACTTGAAAAGCATCGTTATAACTTGAATTTTGGTTTAAATCACATTCGAGGAATTCCCGTGAAAACGGCATGAATTAGTGATATTCTAGATAGCATAGTGTAATATATGAAACAGAGATGAGTAGGGAGATGCACAAGGCTCCGGTTTTAGGTGATACCAAAAGCATGGCGCTAAATCGTAGCGGCGAGTCTGGAAGTAGAATTTTGTGATCATCGCCTCCGTCGACAATGCGAATTCCGTCGTAGCTGAGCGAAACGTGAACACGAACCTGTAGCTTGGCGGCCAGAGGTTCTCCGCTACCTCTCCGCTGGTTCCCAAAGCAAACTTTAGAACGAGACCAGGAACTACAGAACTTCTCTAGAACTATTGAAAAAGCCCATTGCTGAAACATTTTTGAGAAGTTTTTAAGAAAGTGCGGTGCCAACTTGACATCATGTAGGACCTTAATTTTTTTTAAATGTTTCATCAATAGAGAAAAAGGAATAAGAAGAAGAAGAAGGAATAAGAGGAAAAGAAAAAAATTAGTTGCACAGAAGTATTAAAGATTCGAAAAATTGAATAGAGCTTTCCAAATACTACAAAAAATTATTGGTTCTTGTTTTACTTTCACAATTTATTCAAAATATAAAATCGAGGTTAAATCGAAACCTCGCAGAATATACGGAGTAGATAAAAATTGAATTGAAATTGTAGAATATCGAAAATGAATTACAT